>CATIWR010444498.1:0-30352 GCA_949677035.1 Omphalea diandra | reverse complement strand
AAGGCTAAATTGTTTGCAGATCATGAAGAGCGGGAAATTCAAAGGCTATCTGCTAATATCATTAATCATCAGGTATAACTATTGCTAATTTTATTATCCCTGTAATTTCTCATATTCCTGTCTTTTCTTTTACTTGCTATATGATTTTCTGTTTAATGAATGAGAGCATGATCCATATCAGTAATAATGGTTTGTTGCTATGATTGAATTGTTTTGTTGTGGGTGCATGTTGACATAGCATGGTTAGAAGTAACAGATTTTGTGGGGAACTGTAAAGTTTTTTTTTTTCCTCCCCTCTTTTTTAGGGAACTCATAATCTGAACTGCAATTCTATCGCTCATGTTAAGTATTTGGCATATATATGGGCCATTTGGCTGTTTGAGATTTTGTCCCCATTGAAAATACGGCCAGTCCATAGACTGGAGGAAAGGAAAGAACCCTATCACAGTGAATTTTGATGTTTTTCTGCTTTGTGGTATCAGTTTTTCTGTACCTTTGTTTAAAGCAATTTAGTTTTAAACTGCATATTGTTATCTATTATCAAGTCATCCTTTAAATAGATCTGTTGACATGGAGACAGTTGAAGAGATTGGAGCTGAAGTTGAAGCAGTTTGCAGAAGTGGAAACTTTCTTGATGAGAGAGTGTGAACAAGTGGAGAAGACGAGGCAGAGGTATGGTGCTGAGCGGGCCCGAATTCTATCAACCCGGATTTTACCCGCTGGGGCTACTTCACAAATGAATCTGGCAGGTGTTTCTCCTTCCATGGTCAACAATAATGTCGGTAGCAATAGGCAACAAATGATGCCTACGTCTTCTTCACAGCCAAGTGTTTCAGGATATGGCAACAATCAACAAGTCCATCCTCACATGTCATATATGCAACGGGGACAACCACAGTCAATGTTTCCATTAGGGCCAAGGCTGCCCCTAGCAGCTATACAACCATCATCATCTGCTCCATCTAATGTTATGTTCAATGCCTCTGGAAATTCACAGCCTAGTCTCAATCAAATGCTGAGGTCTGTGTCAGGCCCCAGCTCTGGTTTAGGTTGAAATGAAAAAATAAATGAATTGGTGATTTTATGGTTAATTATGTTGGCTCACTTTCTGTGCTGCCACTGGGATCGAGCCTGATATTGGTGGAGCCAAGAAAGTTTCGTCTGCCTGCCCTTGGCTTTTGGAGTTTTGATCTGAATGTAAATCCTTGGTGCAGCTTGTAGGCCTTATAGCAGAACACCTGGCGTTTGGATTAAATTAACTATGGAGATGGATAAGGGAAATATATTTTGCAAATGAATAATCTCAATATAGAATGTGCCACGGGAAGGATCCGATAAGGTCCCAGAAGCTATTGCGTAGCCAGTAAATGGTTCCCCTTCCCCCCCTTCTTTTTTTTTTTTTGTGCGCACGTCTGCTTTTGGAATACACAATTTATTCTAGTCTCCTCGCTTGAGGCTGGTTAAGAATCAATATTTTTGAGAAAGTTATTACTCTGTTTCAAAAAAGATTGTTAATGTCATTTTTCACATTGTTAAAAAAATATATTTAATATTTTGCTAATTCATAATTTATAATACATCTTTTTATTTATATCTTAATTATATTTAAGAGAAAATAAATTTATTTTACTGGTTTAATAACAAATGAAGATAAATTAGAGAAATTGATTATAATTAATGAAAGTAGATATATATTTTTAGTTATATATTTTAAGATATCTGGAAAAGAATAGCGTGCGGACCCAAGGGTAGTTAGTAATAAATGGCTTTTGATTCTGTTAGAGGGTCAAGTACAGGTGGACAGTAATTCATCATGGTGTAACTCTCTCCACAAGGCCAAAGCTCTCGGCCACCAGGTGTCTAGCGTGGTGGTAGGCTGGTTAAACAATTCCACATTTCTTCTGCAACGTATTTATTTTGACATTGTACCATTTTCCTGTGGAATGTTGAAATTGTGGGAATCAGTCACTCCGTGTATTTTTTGATACCAGGTTCTCTTGTTTCAGCTTCGTTTGAGCGCCCAAACAAGCTGGTATGTTTTCCATAAGGAAACAAAAACCGAGGTCACTCAGCCCTTGACTGATTTTGTTTTTATTATTATAGTAGAAAGTTTCGGGCAGTAGGCAACAATATGAGAGAGAGGGGAGATTATCCATAATATGCATTTCATTTGGCAGATAAAGACAGATACTGCGTCGTACATAATAAACATGCAGCATTGCTTGAAAGGAAAAACCCACATAAGGAACGTAATATTGCATCATAGTTCACGTTTGACAAGCGAGAATGATCGCGATTGAAAAGTCCTACTATTCTGGTAGTGGAATATCAACTAAATCCTCTCTGTAAGGTACCTCACGATCCATTCCCAATGCCTCTCCAGATTTTCGCAACCCACTTTCCATGTTAGCTTGGACAATTGGGTCATTGCTTATTGGTTCAATATATGTCACAACAGTGTCTTTTCTAAAGGTCAGGTAGATGACAGCAAGAATATAAATTGCCATTAGAGGAAATACTATGATTCCAATAAACACATTCCCAACTTTTGGTAGGTTGTTGTGAATCAGCCAATCCACAAATCCTGTGCTTAGGTAATACACGTTTATGCCAATGATCATCAAGCCTAGAATCCATGAAATTACAATAATCTGCAAAAATTAGGCACATTTTTAGAGATGACAATTCTAATCTGCCTGCACAAGTAAATTTTAATTTAATCACGAGATGGAGGAAAATAATAAGTATGAGAATGGGGTGAGGCGAATTGATTTTTCCATTTTAATTTTCATTATTTTATATTATAAAAAGTATATCTTTTGCATTACATATTAAGTAAATTATTATTTTAATTCTTTTATTTCCCCATATTATAAATATAAAAATTATATTTTTAATGTATTAGCACTTAATGTCATTGTATCATTATTATTTTTTCATACTTTGGCTTCGTTTGTTTCACAGAAAATAATTTATTTATAAATTTTGAGAAAATATTTTTAGTGTTTAGAATAAATTAAAAATATTAATTTTTATTTATAATATTAAAATAAAATTTAGACTATAAACATGTAATATTTATACCATTTATTGTTAATATGAAAAAGAATATTAAAAGCTAAAAGAATTATGTAGATCTCACCAAGTGCCAATGATAGTCATTTGTGATAGTGAGTGTTGTTGATAAAAAATGACTAACGATAATAATACACTAATAAACACGAGTTTATATAATTTATTTTTCATTTGAAATTTATAAAAATGAAAAAAATGACTTTCTGTATTTATAAGTAATAATCTTTATACTTTAAAAAAATACCAAATATGTTTACATAATCCTAAATAATAATAGAAATATATAGTTTATAAAATCAGAAAGGACGGACTAGGAAAATGGAATGGAGCAACCTAAACCCATTCCGTCCCATTACTTCTTGAGCGTGGGAATTCTGTAACAGGTCGGATTGAAATTGGCATCTCTTCATCCAAGTTGGCATTATTGTTGCAACACATTTTTCTATTATATATTAGAATTATTATCAGAAGTATTGTAATTAAAACACAAAGTAAACCAGGAAAATTTTTTTTAAAAAAAAAAGTAACTCACATAGATTGAGTTCTTGTAAGGTCCCATCTTGGTGGCACTGCTACTGAATTTAAGAAGAGGAATAAGTGCAAATGGAAGCTCAAATGAAAGTATCATCTGCAAAACCCATTAATTAATTAAGTTACAACAATGATTTTAATTTACTTAAAAGTGGATAAAATTAACAAATCATAATTCATCATCTAACTGACCGATGCAATGATGATTAATCTGCCGGCCCCAGAAGATCCACCAATGATGGATACAATTAGACTAGGTGTAATGGCAATGCACCTAGTCATTAAGTTCCTAATCCATTTTCTCATCTTAAGATCCAAGAAACCCTGCAATTTTACTCAAAACCATTATTACCAAAACCATATATAAAAATCTTGAAATTGTCAATAATGTTAATTCATTTTTGTAGGACCTGCATAATATATTGGCCAGCATAAGTGCCTGTGATAGTGGAGCTTTGCCCTGAGGCTAGTAATGCAATGGCATATATAGTTGAGCTTGACTTTCCTAGCACATTCTGTCCAAATTAATCACTTGATTAAACATTTAGTAAGATTTTTGTGCTTAATTACAATAATTAGAGTGTCTAATATAATATATAAGATATAAATAAGTAGGTTTAGGGGTATGGACCTTGAGTAGAAAAGAAGCAGAGTCAAGGGTCAGATCATTGCATCTACCAGCATTTTCAAGTGAAAGATTTTCGGCCAAGCAAACAGTGCCGGATACAGAGACAATTGATACATTGATTAAGAAAGCTATAAATAGTGCAAATCCACTCTCTATGAGGAAATATCGACATGCATCCTGTAGAAAAAAAAAATTTCAACAATATAAATATTTTCCAAAATCTATAAAAAAGAAAAATTAAAACATGGACCGACATAAATACAAATATTTCAAATCTGTATCTCATATATAATTTTTATTGCTATTAAACTAGTAGCCTGATGATCAAATGTCTGAATCATTCTTCTAAAAAAAAAAGGTCCGAATCATAATGCAATAAGTCAAGGCTTTAAATATTATTATTAGCTTGTTTCGAACAAAAAAAAAAAAAACAAATATATTATTATTGGCTTACATTGATTCCACGGACTGAATTGGGTACTTTTCTTGAGAGGACAAGAGCAGAATGGAGAAAAAGATTGTGCCTATTAAAAAAAATACGCATCAAACTCATATAACAATACCAAGGGGATATATATAGAAATGAATATATATGTGATCAGTCTTACGGCATGACGAGGGCACCTAGTAGGGCAATGGCATCTCCTGTGGCTCCTTGTCCGGACAGTTTGGGGATAAACATGCCCTTAATTACATCTACTGCGGGAGGGTTTACATAATTCAATTCACCGAAGAAACATGCCGCCATTATAAACACCAATATTGCTATCAACAGTTCCAGTTTCCTCACCTGGAAAAAAAAATGACTTAAAATTCAAAACATTCATATAAATTTACAAACCATTAGAAAATTATATTGAATATATTTAATTGTGTTGTTTTGAATCTAAGTTTGACCATAATTAGGCTGTGATCAATGGCGAATCTCCGTATTGTGATCTTTATCTTGACCCATAATTCGAGTTCAAATTGATATTTTGCGTTTTAATAGGTAAGATTTATTTACTATATTTTTATTTCCGCTGCCATTAATTATTTGTTTTTAAAGTTGGAAGTTGAAGCTTAGATTTCTTCAAAGTTTTTTTTTTTTGTCCTTTCTTTTTATAGAAATTCTGAGAGAGAAAAAAGATAATTAGATTTGAACTCGTGACATTTTATACCATGAGACAAGTTTTAGACTATTTAGCTAAACAAACTTTTTATTTTTCTTTTAATAAAAGGTAAGAGAAAACAAGAATTTGAACCGTCATACATAACTAGGTTATTCAATGCTTTTAGATCGGATTAGACCAATTGATTATATTAATAAAATTGAGAATTGATTAGTAAATCAGTTCGGTTCAATTTTAAAAATTAATCAATAAAAATAGATTAAAATAAAAAATTAGCTAAGATAAAAAAATTAACTAAAATAAAAAAATTGAATCAAATCAGTTCAACTTAGAACTACGTCGTTTCGTGAAAAATTTAAAACTTTTCAAAATTATATTATTTTGTTTAAAATTTAAATATTAAAAATATTTTTATTACTTTATCTTATAATACTTTTTTCTAAATTTTTAAATATTATATATATACATTTAAAAAATCATAAAATTGACCTATTAAACTGAATCGATCAAATCAATTGAGCTAAAAATCAACTAGTCGATCAATTTAGTTGCCTATCATATTTTAAAACCATTGATGAGGATGGCTTAATAAGAGTCTTGATTTAGAAGTTCTCTTTGCATAGACTAATTAGTAGAAATCTAGCATATATAAATTTTTTTCATTCGTATATAATTTTGAATTTGATATTTTTGATGGGTGTGTTGTTTTAGTTAAGTGGTATTATAAGTCAACTTCCATGTAACTTATCTCTAAGTTGTTATTTTAATCATGTCAAATCCGTACTATATGGATATGAAGGTTAAGCTCTAGATGGATTAGGGCAATCAAAATATGAAAACCTAATTAAGTTGGAGTGGTTGAAGTGCTATTTTCTTATGCCACAACTGTCGAATGAACTAGTACGAGTTTTTAGAAGAATACCGTAATCGTACATTGACTAGAATCCATGGTGACGAAACAAATTATATATATATATATATATAATCCTTGTATTTTTCCTTCTTCCTTCATATTTAATAATGCACCACTTTAAATGAAAATATATGGATTCATGACTAATTAATTATTATTGCATTTAAGTAAATTATTGGGCGTCTAAAGTTGGCGTTGGTAGAAGAAAATCACCACAGTGGCATTTAGTTCAAGTAACTTTACTCTTAGTGCATTTATGAGAAATAGTACTAATTTTTTATTTAATTTTTTTATTTATAAGATGAGCTAGAAATTAGAAATTTTTACAATTTAAGACAACTCTTAATGACCAATTTTTTATTTAATTTTTTTATTTATAAGATGAGCTATAAATTAGAAATTTTCACAATTTAAGGCAACTCTTAATGACAAAATTCTTTTAACTTTCTTTAAATGATAACTTTCTCTCTCTCTATCTCTTATTTTTTACTTTATTTTTTAAAAAAATTTCTTATTTTAATTTATTTGTGGCTTTAGAAAACAAGGAAGTATCCAAGTTTGCATTCGACTTTTATGAGAAGAGATTTTTTTTTGTTTTTTTTTTTTTTTGGAGATGACTTATGAGAAAGAATTAATAAAGTAATATTTTAAATATTTTGATAAAACTAATAAAAACTTATACATAAGTTTTAATTATATACAATTATGAGAATAGTTAGTTAGCTTTAGGCACATAGAATATGCTCTCCAATGCAGACGAAGGTTATGGTAGAAGAGGACCAAAAGGACACTATGGATGTGAAGAATGGTTGAGTTGAGCTGTATTTTTTTGGTGCTGACTTTGTTATATTAATTATAAATTAATACTAATATTACTAGTTTTTCTTTTCTCAAAGAAAAAAAAGGTTAATAAATAAATAGAAAAAATATGGATTTAATTACCCCATATTTCTGAAGACCAAGAAGGAGGAGAGTGCTACAACCAGTCATGAGAACTCCTACCCATAGTGGAATACTAAATAATATATTTAGTGCAAAAGCTGTTCCGATCACTGCAAGAAATAACCCCAAAAAAAAAAGTGAATTTTTTTTTAGATTTGATGTTTTTTAAAAAATTTATATTTAACTCAAAAAGCGGATATCATATGCCAAAATAAATTTCTAATGTCACCTTATCACTAAATAAAAATAAAATATGTCTGTTAAATTTAAGATTATTACAAACTCTTGAATAAAATTTTCAATTAAAGTCAAATTAATTAAGAAAAATAAAAAAGTTGCATAAAAATCTATAAAAAAGATGAAGAGAAATTATACATACCTTCGGGTATATCTGCGGCAATCACAGCCAGCTCTGCTAGCAACCATAGACAAATCTTTACATATTTTGGGTACTCAACCTTGCACAGCTCAGATAGGTGTTTGCCTATAATTCAACATATACCAAGATAATAGCTAATTAGTATAATAAAAAGCAAGCTTTTTTAGTGTTAATATATAGTAATTCATCTTTTTTATTCAATTAAAAATAAGTCATTCTATATACAGTCACACAACACTGATATAACAAGCCACAAATTTTATATAAATGACATTTGGAGGAATTCTCACCAGTGCTTACACCAAGATTTGCAGCCAGAGATTGTATTATGAGAGCAAAAATCAATCCAATAAGTATCACCCACAGCAGCTGTAACCAAAAAACAAAAGACGACTCCGATTATTATCTATCAATATTAATATTTTTTTTAAAAAAATTTAGTTCAGACTAGAGTTTAAATAAGCGAACTTCGTTGTCTTTAATACCAATGAACTAAAGATTTAAATATTGATAAATGAATTATTAATACTATATATATAAAATTTTCTTGTATATTGTTACCTCATAACCATGGTTGGCTCCGGCTTGCATATCTGTTTCCACTGTGCACACGTTCCACCATCAATATAGAAAGTTAGTGAGTCTTCGGGTTTTGTTATATATTGCTTTATCTCTAATCTCCTCATCAGGTTTTGTTTCGTTTAGTTTTTCTGCGAAGCTTTATGCTGGTATGGTATTCTGCTGGTTGCACTCTATTCGGTTCACTGAAATTATTTTTGGTTATTCTGTGGTTTATTTGCTTGTTAATCGCTTGTGCTTGCTGATCGGGTTATTTATTTTAATGTGGGGAATAATTTGCAAAGCAAGGCAAATAAAATAAAAATAGATTACAAATGGTAAACAAATAATTAGTTGATGATAAAATTTTAAGCAATATTTAATAAATAAAAGGGATTAATTAGTTAAAATTAGACTTGTTCATGAATTACACTGACGGATATTAAAAAAAATAAATTTCTATTTATCATATGTAAATTTTGCTAATTTATTTTTAATTATATCTATTAGTTTAATTGATAAACGTGATTACTTTGGATATGTTAATCACTCTTATTTATTAAATATTCTAAATCACTCTTATTATCTTTTTTTACTATTTCTAATCCTTGATTAATTAATTAATTAATTTTGTGGCTTCCTTTCCAAATTACCCTGATACATGTCGTTACTGGTATGGAGTACTTGGTTTTGGACCGTTTTTAATAATTTTCTCACATACACAGAGAGAAACCATGAAAGAGGGAACGAGTGCGAGCTCTTACAGTTGCCAGGATCAAGGTAAGCCAATGAAACCAGAAAGCCTGGTCCTACATATGCTAGAAACTTTCTCCATCCAGGTTTCTAAATCACCATGATCATAATGACATCATTATATACACCAGAAAAAACATATAGTAGTTTATCATTTATTCTCATGTAGAAATCAATATAGCTTTGATGTACGTACCTGCTGCAGATGACCACGATCACCCACTGGGTTCTTTGGAGGATGATGATGATGCTCATCATCAATGGAAGTTGGTGGTGGGATCTGGTCCTCCAAATTAAAAGCAGCTATGCGGTTGCTGTGTTCAATCCAGGATGATGGACCTAACTCATCATTTTTCAGTTGGCTTGCCATGTATTCAGTTTTCTAGCTCTCTCTATTGTTTCTCTCTAACTAGTAGTTAATTACCATTAATGAACTCCATATTCCTCTATTTATGGAATTAGGATGACATTGTTATTATGACATGGCATGGCCTTAAGTCAACTTGGGGACCAAAAAAATTGTGTCAACTTAATTGTCCTTTTCCATCTTAAAAAATAATAAATTAATCAGTTCTTTTTTTTTTATGTATTATGGTGTTAGATTTGTGATAGTTGATAAAGCTGGAAGAGTGGGAGGGGATGAAAATAGCAGGGTGTAGAGCTCTTATTTCAGTTTAATCAAGGTTCTTGATTCAAAATTTGAAAATGCAGTTGCTTTAAATATTTGGTAGGAGAGTTTTATCGTTCTTTTGATTTTACGAACTCAAATTTAATCAACTAGAGCTTAATAATATGGTATTTCGACACTAGATAAATATTTTTTTTTTTAAAAAAAAGAAACTTAAGCTCAGCAAATTTGGATTCAACCATTAATTGATTATAATTACACAGTTGGCTTTTCTCATATTTTCAGTATTAGTATATATGAATCTTGTGGTTTGCAGAGTTATATTTAGTATTTTAAATATTACATTTCAATTTAATTTAAAATATTTGTTTTAGTATATAATAATAAAACATATAAAATATTATTTTGATAAAATTATTAAATAAATTATAAAATATTACGAGTTAATAGATTTAATGCATCAAATTAATTAGTTATTTTATAAAAATATATTTAAATAATTAATTGCTATACTTTTCTACTTTGTTATTTTTTAGGGGTGTAATCGATATACCGCGGCTACTGAAACCGCCACTTTTTACAATATCGTATATTACCGATACTGTAGAAATATAATAACGATATCAATACTGTTAAAGATGAAAACTGTAAAAACCGATACTATCAATATAATACGGTATTGGCAGTATCTGATACCAATACCAAAATTAAAATATATTTTTTAAATCAATACAAATAATGATTTTCAAATTAATATAAATAATAAATAAAACATCATAATTCACGTCACAACATAATATTACAAACACATTTTTATTAATAAAACAAATACATTCATCCAAATAAACAAATTTCAATTTTGAAAAATAAAAACAAATTTCAATCCAAAGACCAATTATAATTCTAAAAAAAATATACTAATGATTTTACTAATGGTATACCGTTTACAATTTCAAAAAACTGAAACCGATACCAATACCACCAAAATTTGAAATTTAATACCGAAAATTTTTGGTATCGATCAGTATTGGTATTAATGGTATGCCATTTAGATACCGCGAAATTTACAACCCTATTATTTTTGACAAAAAAATTTATAAAATTTATTTTTCTTTTAATTTTTGAGAATTTATATTAAAAAAACAAAGAAGACGTTTAATACTTAAATATAATGATAAAAATTATAATATTGCTAAATAATTTTAATTTATTAATAAATTATTAGGGAAACTTTAATTACTTGTTACAATTTTATTATAAAATTTCAGATTTATTTTAATATGTTTTAAAATTATTGTTTAGCAATAAATATAATTACCACAAAATACAAAATGGGAAAGAAAAAATAGTGCAGTTCAACTCAGGAAGTTAGAATAATTGTCAGAAAAATTATTCTACAATAAATTCTTTCAATTATTTTATACAGTACAAAATTTCAAAGCAACCTTTTAAATAAAAAATTTTTTCTCCACATTGATTGTAAATCTGCAAAAGAAGTTTTACACAAGGATGTTTAAAATATTACTTTAAAATAAATTTTCATCAAAGGACAAACAATTTTTTCTATTTTTGATTTTGATATTGAATTTACAAAGAGAGATACAAATTTTGTATCAGATTTTATAACCCCAAAATTTCTTTGAAACATACCATAATGCCTCCTCGAAAGTTCAAAACCAAAGATAAGGGCAAAACCCCAGTACAAATTGATACAAAACCTACATTAGCTCAATCCATAAAATCTTGGATAAATATGGTCTAGGAAGATGAACAAAATGAGGCTCAATCCTCTCAAAAATAGTTACAAGTCCAACAATGGGTAGAATAAATGGCTCATTCTTCATAATTACTTCTGGCATTGCAAAGCTTCTCATAGGTCAAACAAGACAAAGAAGGTAAAGCTTGTGGATCCATTTTTACAAAACCTGAGATAGGATCATCTATAAAACCCTTGTCTCAAAACTTAATTTCTACAAAATCAGAGATAAACTTTTCTTTTAAAAAATTCTTATCTCAAAAATCTTTACAAAAAACTTCTACCAATTCTTCCCAAATCATTTTGTCACAGACAAAAATTACAAAATTAAAGTATTTGCATAAAAAACATTTTTAAAACATAATGACCATGAAAGAAGATTTTTTTTCCATTCAGATCCTTCCATGGCTACTAAAGGAATTTTCCCTAAGGATGGTTTTATAAACCCTGGGACTTAAGCAAGACTCAATCCTATTACTTGGCAATTCATGAAGTTAATGGTTCAACCAAATTCAAACATTTCAACCTAGATAAAAATGACTCTAAACCTACTTACTCTATATGTATCATACAAAACATCATTCATCCTTCTGACTGGGGAAAAATTTTATCCATTGTCAAACCATTTTCAATTAATTTCCAAACCAAGTTAGATCATTGCCAAACCTATGCCTACTGCAATTATCAACAGACATGATTTAATACCTTCCTCCTACCAAACCTCAATGGTAGCCATTTATGGCTAATTTACTTTGATAAAACAATTAGAACCACCCGTATTCTTTATTGGTTCATTCAATGGTGGAATTATTATAGAGCAGTACGTCAACTGCTAACTCCAGAAGTTCATACATACTTTGAACTCTTTAAGGAACATTACATACCTTCAGAGACAGAAAAGAGATTTTTTCCATTATTACTTTTCTGCTTGAAGTTTTTCCTACCCTCAATTTACACATAGTATTTTGACTATAGTCAACGGATACTATGGTAATACTAGTTAGGAAATTCAAAATAAAATGGTGAGACTCTTTCCAAAACAAAATATCCAAAAATGTTGTCTTAAAATGGTTAGAGAAAAATATGGGCTCCTCTTCAAAACCTCAAGCCAAATATTTGACCTTTTTAGCCCAAAAATCTCATGTTTAAGCCTTCTTAACTGTAACAAAATCTTAAGTGGATTATTTCTCTTTAATGAGACAGTTTCTAGAAAGCAATTTTACAAATTCACAGGTGGCCTCTACAAAGGATGAGTCATACTTAGAAGAACCAATCATAGACCTCAGTAATGATAATGAGAATGACTATTTCAATATTTTTTTTCACCTGTAAAGTAATGAGAATGAGTGTTTTATGGATACTTACAGTTGTGCCCATGTGAAGACCTCACATTTGTTTGAAGACCATAATGGCTAATAGCTCTCTTTTGTCTAATAGCACTAGTAATTCTACAAACATCTTTTCAAAATTACAAATCTGCTATGCTTCTCTTCTATATAAGGAGGCTTTCATCACTTACAGAGGCAGAACTTGAAAAAAAAAGCAAGAGAAAATTACTTTAAGAGAAAGCTCATGCGATAAGCATTTGCTTTGTAATATTTCTATCATTTGTGTAAGACCTCTTGGATTACAAAAATCCTTGTAACCTACTTATAAATCTGTACAAAGTTGTGATCTCCTATAGTTCCATAAACTCATTTTCTAATTATTAATTCAAAGGTATATTTTCACATTTCCAAGTATTTCATTTTTCCTATATCATTTGATTAAGTATGCTTTGTGCTTGTCCTTAAAGGAGTCCTGCACATCAGAAATTGCGTTATTCATCCTGCATTGATATTTTCATTGTTTTCATCCATGTTTTTCTATATATATATATATATATATATATAATGTTTAGAACTTCACTTTTAGGGTAGCTAATAATTGAATTTGTTTATCATCTTATATACTTCCCCGTTTCATAATAAATGTCGTTTAAGATTTTTACACATATATTAAGGATTGTATTTAATAAATGTTATTAAATAAGTAAAAAAACTATATTACCCATAATTAATTATTTTCATAAATTATTATGCACCCTAAAAAAAAATAATTATTATGAAAGAGAGAAATGGTAGAATTGAAAAAAAAATTAATTAATATTTATGGATAATTATAAAATGCTAAGTATTATGAGACAAAAAATTTTTACTAAAACGAAATTTAATTTGGGACGGAAGGAGTATTAACTCTTTTTATCCATAGGCATCTTAGATTATTTATTATCGTTTGTTGTCTTTACTCCTTCAACTTGGACATGCTGCGTAGGTATTCTATTATTATTATTATTATAAAATTTATTATATAATTTGATTTGGTAGTTACTAATCGAATTAAAATGCGACACTTCCTCAATAACCATTAAGAATTTGTTACAAGTGATGACATGCAAAATAGCAGCCCATAAGTATCTAATATTAATAATTTGTTGGTTAATTAGCCAATTTTGTTTGGTTGTTAATTCAAGGATATGTCAACACGTCCCTTATGGAGTAGTTATGAACATACACACAACAAATTTTTAATTCTTTGGATAAGACTAATTATGGAAGCTTATGATCGGCATGTTTTTGGGCTTCTCAAGTGTCGAGAGTCATGCTGTGACATTAAACTAAATCAATATTTCCTTATTTAATAAAAATAGACTTATTTGATATTGGGAAAGAATTACAATTATTTTTATCCATAGGCATCTTAGATTTATTATCTTTTGTTATCTTTAGTTCGTCAACTTGGATATGCTACGTAAGCACTCCTTTATTATATTAATACTATAATTTAGTTCTTTGCACGGTAGTTATTAATCGTATATTAAAATGCGACAGTTCCTCAAAAAATGTTCAGAATTTGTCACAAGTGATCACATGCAACCATATAGGTAAAGGTAAAGCTTAATTAGCTCACAACTACGTAATATTAATTTTTTAATTAGCCAATTCAAATAATTGTTAATTAGCCAACATATATATATACACACCAGTATTTTGTCATACTACGTTATTTCTTCCCTCTACTTTCAAAATACATTACAATTAGTCGCAAACTCGCACGTTGAGCAAAATAATTATAAGTAATAAATTTTAAATATATTTAATATTTATTTTTATTAAATAATTAGTTAACTAATTAAATGATTAATTATTATTTTTTCAAAAGGTTATTATCAAGTAAATAAAATAATAAAATAAATTTCTTAAAATTTATAATTATGCATGGACATAATTATGATAAAGATTATCTATTGATTCATATTTTTAATTTTTCAATTTGAAGAAAAAATTTATTAAATTTGAATGAGGTAAATTTTTGATAATCAATCAAATAAATAATATAAATATTTAATAATGAAAAATAAAATTAATAAATAATTATGAATAATATATATGTAAAATAATTATAATAAAAGATTATCTATTGATTTACACTTTTAATTTTGTATAGCATAGTTTTAAAAGAAAATTTATTATTGAACGAACTAATTTTTGATAATCTATTATATTGTTGCTACCTCTTATAAATTCAGAATTTTAAATAATAAATGAATTTAATTTTAATTTTAGTTTCCTGTTTAGATTTTTCTAATTTATTGTTTAGAAATTGTTTAAAATTTTTATATTTTAGATTTTTCTAATTTCTTGTTCAAAAATTTCTTTTATATTATTTTAGCTTCATTATTGAGAATTTTTACAATTTAGATTTTTGATTTCCGCTTCAGAAATATGACAATCAATTTTTCTAATTTCTTATTAAAATTTTTTAATATGGTAATTTTCTATTACATAATATAAAATAATGACGTGTGACAATGTTATATACAATTATTTGATAAATGACAAATAATTTTTTAAAACTAATCTTGAGATTGGAATTAATAATATATACTAGTTGTGAACTTGCGTGTTGTGCAAGATAATTATAATAGTAAATTTTAAATATATTTAATATTTAATTTTATTAAATAATTAATTGAATTATTAATTATTATTTTATCACAAATTATTATCAAGTAAATAAAAGAACATAAATTTCTGAAAATTTTTAATTATGTAGAGAAATATTTATAACAAAAAAATCATCTATTGACTTATACCTTTAATTTTAGGTAGCACAATTTTAAGGAAAAATTTATTAAATTTGAGTGAAAGAATTCTTGATAATCAATCAAATAAATAATATTAAGTATTTTATAATAAAAAATAAAATTAATAAATAATTACAAATTATATATACGTATATGAGATAATTATAACAAAACATTATATATTAATTCATACATTCGATCTTGTATAACATAGTTTTAAGAAAAAATTTATTAAATTTGTATAAAGTAATTTCTATTAATCTATCATATTGTTTGCTAGTTTTTATACACTTGGAATTTTGAATTTTAGCTTCTTGTTCTATATTATTACTTTTTAAGTTTTTCTAATTTCTTATTTAAAAGTTGTTTAAAATTTTTACCTTTTAGATTTCTCCTATTTCCTGTTTAAAATTTTTTTTAAAATTTTTAATTTCTTATTTAGAAAGTCTTTTTATATGATAATTAATTTTTAAAATTTTCTATTTAGAATTTTTTAATATGGTAGTTTTTTTATAACATAATATAAAATAATGACACTTGATAATATTATACACAATTGTTTAATAAATGACATAACAATTATTCAAAACTAATTTTGAGACTAGAATTAATAATATATATTGATGATTTTCATCTATTTTGAAACCTTTAAATTTTATACTTATTCCATTAGATTTTATCAATTTTTCTGTTAGTCGAAAAGGTCAATATAATTAATTTTATACCCTAAATCTCTTTATACAAAAATTTTCAAAATCTAGTCTAAAACTACTATTTTCCTCATTACCGCTTTCTTAGGTTTTTTTTTTCCAAAACCTAACCGCCAATCAAAGAGGCCATCAACCCTGAAAAAAAGAAAAAACAAAAAATTGGGACAGTCCATAAAAATGAAAAAATCTCTCGCTCCACAAAATTGATCGGCCAATCAACAAAATCAATCATGGCAGTTGCACAAAATGAAAACTTGGCCTGATCTTTCATTTGGTGGAAAACAGATGAGTCTGTAACATTGGTCCTCTGTATATCCAGGTTTTCCAAACTAATAGCATGTGAATTTTCCCTTCTTTACTGCCATAGCTAAAGCATTATTAAAACTCTATGCTTGCAGCAAGAGATTTAGGGTAACATTGGTCCCTGAGTAATATTGCACAACTGACGCTGCAATTTACAAATTCTATAATATTAACATTGTCTGAGACTAAAAGTTTCCCAAATTTCATTGGCATTGTCTATATAGAATACTGTTGATGCTATTGAAGCTGATATAGACCTCAACAACCAAGCAACCAGTAAATTATTGCATCTTGTCCGGGGCTAAGTACAAATCACTATCCTATTTAGGCTTTGGAATAGATCCATCCAAGAAACCTTGCTCAATAGGAATAGATAATATCCATGATGAATAATTTGATAAAGTTAGCTCAGGACTCAAAATAACAGAACTATAATTCTCAGAGTGATGCAAAAAATAAGGAGAGCTACTACTCCCAGCAGGAATAGGAGGATTATCAATTTGAAGAATTTCAGTCATGGCAACGATGAAATCAAAATTAACTAATATGAATAGAGTATAACAAAATCAATGGAAAATCAGAGAGAAAAAAAAAAGGAGGAAAATTGACAATCAATACAACTTGATCAATTAGCGACTGAGAATGAATAAATCTTGCAGGAAAAAAGATTGCAAAACTAAAAGAGATGTGTTGTAAATTGAGAATGAGGGGTAATTAACCTGCATGGTCATTGAATTATAACTAAATTTTATTATGGTCACTAAAAATTAATTTTATTCAATTGAATCTTTAAACTTTGAGTTTTGTTCTATTGTGGTTTATTAGCTAAACTTTTTATAATTTTTTGACTCTAAATTGATTTTGTACTTCAAAATCTTTTTTTTTTTTTTTTTTTTTATCATAACTCATAAAAATAGAAATTCAAAATTTTCTAATGAATAGAAATCCAAAATAATTTAACAATGGAATAAAAATCATAAGAAAAGTAAGCCAATAAATCACAGTAGAATAAACATTCAAGTTTAGTGATTCAATTGAATAAAATCAATTTTTAGTGACCAAGTTAGAATTTTAGTTATAATTTGGTGAGTATTGAAATAAATTACCTTGAGAATGAGAGTGACAGTACCAGAATTGCGAAGGAAACATAGAAGCTTCCCAAGCAAGGTTCTCCAATCCGATATCATATTATAAGGGAAAATTTAGAGAAAGTGAATTTTCTCTATATATATTATTAGCTAACATTCTACTAGTTAACTTGCTTACTCATTAAGCTGAGCAGCTAACAAACTAAGCAAACGCACTTACATAAATAACTGCCATCTTTCTACCTAATCACTCTGCTGGCATTGCAGTCTGATACTAAGCCTTATGCATACACAGGATCTTTTCTTCACTCAGACTTGTGAATTCTTGCCATTTAGAGTGAGTGTGAGAGAAGAGAAGGGAGAATCATATATATATATATGTGCGCGGCCATCTTTATCTAGCATAATTTTTACTTTTACGTACTTGAACCGAATAGATACATACAAATACGTAATAGACCTCTTCATTTTGGCAATGGTATGTCAGCTAAATCCTCCCTGTAAGGCACATGATCCATTTCCAGTTCCCCATTATGATCCATTTCCAGTTCCCCATTAGACTTGGCTAGTCCATCCTCCATGTTTGCTTGGATTCTTGGGTCGTCCTTCATTGGCTCGATAAATGTGACCACAGTGTCTTTTCTAAGTGTTAGATAGATGACTGCAACAATATACACTGCCATTAAAGGGAATACTATGATTCCAATTAACACATTCCCTACTTTTGGTAGATTGTTGTCAATTAGCCAACCCACAAAGCCCGTGCTTAGATAATATACATTTATGCCAATAATTCCCAGTCCCAAAGCCCATGAGCACACAATTATCTGCATCCAAAAAATCATAAAAACGGTGATGATAATTTTAGTTGTTGCCTCAAGAAATTTTATACAATATTATAGTAAGGAAAAAAAAAGGTCCAACTTACGTAAATTGAGTTCTTGTGTGGTCCCATCTTAGTGGAACTGCTGCTAAATTTGAGTAGTGGGATAAGAGCAAATGGAAGTTCAAATGCCAGTATCATCTGCAATTAATATCCATTGACAAACATTAATATTAATCCACAATAATTTAACATGAAGGTAAGTGGAAATATTAATCACCGATGCGATGATGATTAGTCGACCGGCTCCCTTTGGTCCCCCGATGATTGAGACGATAAGACTAGGTGTAATAGCAATACACCTAGTCATTAGGTTTCTGATCCATTTCCTCATCTTAAGATCCAAGAAACCCTACAAAAATTGATCACATGATCCCAAGTTAATTAAATTAGTTAATATTGCTAATTAATATTATGCACTGCGTTTTGAATGATTAATTGAAAAAAGGGCCTCACTAACCTGCATGATGTATTGGCCTGCATAAGTGCCAGTTATAGTGGAGCTTTGACCTGAGGCTAGTAGGGCAATACCATATAGGATGGAGCTTGATTTTCCCAACACATTCTATCCCAAAAAAATCATATTCATATAATGCTGCGTTGGGCTCTCATGTATCAAAAAAAAACTTTAATATTATACGGTTTTCACCTTGAGAAGGAAAGAAGCAGAATTAAGTGTGAGATCACTGCATCTATCTACATTATCCTGTAATAGGTTGTGGGCTGAGCAAACCGTCCCCGATACAGAGACAATGGCAACATTGATTAGGAATGCTACGAACAATGCAAATCCACTCTCCATGAGGAAGAAGCGGCAAGCATCCTGTAGTAAAAATCAACCAAAACAAGACCATCCCATAGATTGATGGATAATTGACAGATGTGGGATTGGCGCCTGTGGTTAGTATTCGTTCCTAGTTCAATAACAAGATTAGCATTATGATGCTTACGTTGACACCGCGGACGGAATTGGGTACTTTTCTAGAGAGCACAAGGGCAGAATGGAGAAAAAGATTGTGCCTATTGAAACAAAAAATTAATTAATTAATTAGCTAATATAATTATATAGAAATTATTAAGAAAATAATATAAGTAAAAAAGAAAATGATCAGTAAAATAGAGGATCTTATTATATTCTTACGGCATGACAAGGGCACCTAGTAGGGCAATGGCATCTCCTGCGGCTCCCTGGCCGGAGAGCTTGGGGATGAACATGCCCTTGAGGACGCCGGAAGCCGGAGGCTTTACATTACCCATTTCGCCAAAGAAACATCCAGCCATCACGAACACCAGTATAGCGATCAACATTTCAAGTTTCCTCACCTGCAGCCCCGCAATCAAATAGATTTATTAGTCTAGAATTTATTTATTAGGAGTTAATTCTTTGAGAATAAGTTGGATTTAAATGTTGAATTAAGTCACGATTCAGGCGCTCATAATAAACATATATTTTTCTTGGTTTCATTTAGTTGACTCTTTAACTAATTAGATTAAAATGATTATCTCTTTCTGGAAATTAACTAAAATAATTAGATGATTGACTCGTGATTGGGCTCTTAATTATAAAATATTTCATTGTCAATTACCCCATATTTCTGCAGGCCAAGAAGGAGAAGAGTGCTAACACCAGTGCAAAGAACTCCAACCCACAGTGGGATGTGGAATAATATATTTAGTGCAAAAGCTGTCCCAATCACTGCAACAACAAGATTTACAATATATTAATTAGAGATGATCACTAGATATATCGAATCGGATCAATTAATTGAATCGAAAAATGATCGAAATTAAAAAGAATTAAAAATAATCAAACTGTAACAATAATTCGGGATGGTACCGGTTATTAATTTTTATCCAGTCCGATAACCGAGCAGAACTTGACCAATCAAACCATTATCCAGAACCGGTATCTATATATATATATATATATATATAAACTCTATTTTTTATAAATTTAATTTTTTTAAAAAAAATCCAAAATATCCAAATGATCGAATTGAACTGAATCGAAAATTAGTTCAATTCAAGATGAATATTTTTTTATGTCAGTTTTGATTATGATTCTTTTATTTTTCAAATAATCGATTTTTGGTTCGATTTCAAATAACTGGTTGAGAACCGGGACCAATAACCCATTAATTATTGTCCTCCAAAATCTATATGTGCCGTGGTGGAAAATAACTTATGTTTAATTAATTAATTTTAATAGCTCCAAAATTTAACTTTCCTTACTTAATATATGAAGAACACAGTGCAATTTATACTCATAAATATGTAACATTTATCTAAAAATATGACAGTGTGAGTCTCACATTTTTATGAAAATAAATGCAATATTTTCAAATAATTCAATTTGTATTATAAAATTTAAATAACAAATAAGAAGGAAAACATGTAAGAGTCAAAGAAAAACATGTAAGAGTCAAAGAGAAAAGAAGTTATGTGGGTATAAGAAAATTTATTGCCTTCGGGTATATCGGCAGCTATGACAGCAATTTCAGCCAGCAACCAAAGACCGTACTTGACATATTTTGGATACTCAGCCTTGCATAGTTCTGATAGATGCTTTCCTGAACAATCACATATATGTACACAGAACCCAAGCATTAACTGTAGTTATTAAACCCACTGAAATAGTGAAAGAATCTCAATGATTAGGTCCCTACAATTAGTCAAGGAACAAAAACAATGGCTGAAGTTATTGAGTTAAGTTTCACGATGATGGACCAACCCATGATATTGACGTTACATGTTTAATCCTTGACGACTCCTATGTGGTATACAGATTTCTTGTCTAATGATTGGAATTTTTTTTTTGGTTTACTATTTCAAATACATGTTATTAGAAATTGAAATTTAATAATTTCAATTTAATTATTTAAAATGGGTATTAATTAAACTTCGAATTTTACGAATTTAAAATCTCTTTTTTCCAATTTCTTTTTTTTTTTAAAGGCTACGAGATATGATGAATGATTGATGGTGTTGAAATTTTATATTTTAGGAAAAACTGACAAGAAACATTATCTTATGTAATCTTACCAGTGCTTACACCAAGATTTGCTGCTAGTGATTGGATAATGAGAGCAAAGATGAGTCCAATGAGAATTACCCATAGCAGCTGGAAACACAAAATAAAATTACCATTTCTTAATTCTGT
Source organism: Omphalea diandra (assembly GCA_949677035.1). Classification (NCBI taxonomy): domain Eukaryota; kingdom Viridiplantae; phylum Streptophyta; class Magnoliopsida; order Malpighiales; family Euphorbiaceae; genus Omphalea; species Omphalea diandra. Next base: position 8,807 of record CATIWR010444498.1, on the reverse strand, counting down.
CATTATTCCCTGCTTTTGTTATTTAAATTTCCTCTTCAATAAAATTCAAGTCTTTTTTTTTTTTTTTTACCTCGTAGCCATGATTAGCTCCTGCTTGCAGATCAGTTTCCACTGTGCACAATAATTATATATTAATCACATTAAAAAAAATATTATTTGCACATGCAAGTGATATATAGAGGCACAAATAAAAGTAGGCATTAGAGGGAGAGAGAGCCAAAGGGACTTACAGTTTCCGGGGTCAAGATAAGCCAAAGAAACCAAGAATCCAGGTCCCACGTATGATAGAAACTTCTTCCATCCTGGTTTCTGATTATCAACATAAGCAAAAGTCACTGATCAGTTCTTCTTGTATCCTAACAGCCCAACACTTGCCTTCTACACGACAGACGAATATCAGAATATTTTCCTCCTCTTTTTTTTTTTAAAAAAAAATATTCTCCTCTCATTTTTTAATAAATATTATTTTCTTGTAAACAAAAAATATTTTAAAAAAAAGGAGTTTAAACCTGACATTTCATTTTCTTTTAAAAGAGTTTAATCTCATTAGACCAGTAATTCAACAATCGATTATCACAGTAATTTTAAATTTAAAAATAAATTCCAATAATATGAGTTTTAGGATCATCCAGATTCTAACAAATAACAGCATATACCTGTTGAGTTGGGTCCTCATTACCATGGTGCAAGCTGGGTTGTGGTTTCCCTCTCACATTAACAGCAGCTATGCGGTTGCTGTGTCCTCCATATGAAGTTAGCACTATATTACTCATTTGCTGTTGCTCAAGCTCAATCGTCTCCATCTCTATTATTTTCCGTCTCTAATTCACACGCGCATGTATTTCTTTCTCTGTGTGTAATGAAGTGTTCTCTATATTTATAGACCATTTGGCTTGTTTTCTTGTTAATCTGAAGACAAAATTAGGAGTCAACTCGACCATTTGGCTCCTCACTCCATCGTTGCAAGGACATGTCACTGTCTGCCCTTTTCAAGTTTCAATTATATATTTTTTTTGCCAAAGTATTAAATACACCACTCAACTTGTCATCTAGTGACAATAAAAGATAAAATAAATTTTTTCATCAAATTTATCCTTGAATAGTATTTTTACATGCCATTATATTTTTGTTTAACATATTTCTCCTTATATTTGATACAGACAAACATAATTATTACTTGATAAAGATATCGTTGTGTCAAAGTGAAGCTATATTTTTTAAATTTGGGGATTTAAAGAATTTTAAAATTTAGGAAAAACAGTATTTTTATCAAAGTACATCTAAATCCAATTTTCTTAAATGTATTTTCTGACCACATAATTTTACTCGTTCATCCAACTACAGTAAAGATAGAGAGAAAATGGGTTAAACAGGAGTACAATGGTATGCAAAAATACTGTTTATAGGTAAATTTGACGTAAAAGTTTATTTTTTCATTTATTATCACTGAGGATAAGTTTAGGAGTGTATTTGGTACTTTAACCTTTTTTTTTAGCTTGAAATTTCAATTATATTAACAACAACAAAATCCGCCAAATTTTTTTGAAATAAATAATTTTTTATTAATACAAATTAATATATACAACTTGTAATAAACAAGTAAATTTGATAGTGTTAAAAAAATACATACAAATCTTGTTATAAATATGAGTTCTTCTTTTGAACTTTATTGATTGTGTTGATAAAACGATTGTATATAACACCTTGGTGACTGCAATTGACACATTGACAAGAAATATATTTCACTCGATTGCTATATTGAGCCACAAATCAACTTTATTGTTATTGGTGAGTTTTTAAACAAATATGATCTTTTAAATATCAAATTCAAATTCCTCTAAATTTTCATAACTGAAGACAAACAAACTCTTATAAATGAAGATAAACAAACTCCTATAAAGGGAGGCAAAATAAAAAAAATATAATATTATATCAACAAAATTAACAAACAACTAAGAAAAATACATCTAATATGAGATCCTAAACAAATTTTCAACCAAATAACTTCATTTTATTGTTAAAAAGCCTTAAATGATCTCCAAATAATGAAATTTTGGCAGTCATAAGATCTTCTTTCATGCATTTTTTATTTGCCATATATTTTCCCAAATTCACTACTAAAAAAATATAAAACATCTTATTATCAAAATCTATAAACTCTAACTTACTCATACAAGTAAAATGGAAATATGATTTGATTATTTATTATGATTGAAAAAAAACTACAAGAGGAAAAAGAAGGAAAGGGTAGAGAGCAAAGAAATAAAGTTGATTACATCAACGACAAAAAAAAGTTGTCGACGGTTGCAAAATGAAAAATCAAAGGAAAGTCTCTATAGACAGCGACTAAGGTTTTTTTAGAATCCTTCAACTTATGATAATAGATTTTAAATAAATTTAACATTTTTTTATTACATAATTAGTTAATTTGTTGGATGATTAATTATTCTTTTATATAAAATTATTGTTAAGCAAATAAAATAATAAATAAATTTCTCAAAATTTTTTATTATGTACAAAAGTAATTACAACAATAATTATTTATTGATTCATATTTTCATTTTTATGCAGCATAATTTTGAGAGAAAATTTGTTAAATTTAAATGGAATAATTTTGACAATCAATTAGATAAATAATATTCAATATCTTATAATAGAAATAAAATTAATAGATAATTACAATATATATATATATATATATTAGTATATGTAATAAAAGATTATTTATTAATTCATATTTTTAATTTTATGTGATATGATTTTAAGAGAAAATTAATTAAATTTGAACGAAATAATTCTTATTAATCTATTAAATTGTTGCTAGCCCCATATATTTAACAATCAATGAAATTAATTTAAACCTTGATTTCTATTTAGAACTTTTAATTTTTAGGTTTTTTAATTTTCTATTTAGAAATTGTTTAAAATTTTTACTTTTTAAGTTCTTTAGTTTCCTGTTTGAAAATTTTTTATATAATTTTAGATTCCAATTTAGAATTTTATTTTTTAGAATTTTTAATTTTCTGGTCTAGAAAATTTTTTATATGCCATTTAATTTTCTATTTAAATTTTTTTGATAGGATAGGTTTTTGTAATATAATATAAAATAGTGATGTATGATCATATTATGCTTAATGATTTGACAAATGACAAATAATGATTTTAGCTTTCTATTTAGAATTTTTATTTTTTAAGTTTTTCTAATTTACTATTTATAAGTTGTTTAGAACTTTTATTTTTTAGATTTTTAAATTTTCTATGTAAAATTTTTTTTTCCATGATTATAGTTTTCTATTTATAATTTTTAAATTTTTTATTTAGAAAGTTTTTAAATATGACAGTTAATTTTTCTATTTAGATTTTTTTTGATATGATATTTTTTATAATATAATGTAAAATGACGACACGAGTTGTATTATATATAATTGTTTGATAAATAATAAATAATGGTTTAAAACTAATTCTAAGACTAAAATGAATAATATATATTAATATTGATATTGATTGATTTTATAAATGTATATATGTTTTAGTACGAAATGCATTATTGATCCCTGTCTTGTAAGTGTATGATGCAATTCAGTTTCACATTCATGAAACATGTTAGGTATCAACCCCTTTGTAATATAATATAACGAAATACGACATACTTGTATTCCTACACATGGACTTGATGGAGACATATATATAAACCTTTAAAGTATTTTACTTACTTGAAGAAAGAAATCTCCCGTTGTTTATTTATTTATTCAATTAGTTTGGCTTCTATTGCGAGCCTGCAATTCGAAGATCGCAAAGCTCTAAGAGACAATAAATATTTAAGTCTCATATATGAAGCTGCATATTCGAAATAGCACAAAAAGTTCAAAACCTTATAATGACCACTAAGGCAAGGGAATGGATGTCCATCAACATCCCAGTTTCAGACGATCCCCAAGAAAGCAGCCCGACTTCTCATACCAACACCAAATTCAATCCTAATAACAGCATCCAAACCAACAAGACAACACCAATGTAATTATCAGTTAATTCAAACCTTTTCGTATCAATGCGTAGTATCTTTTTATTTAACTTATTGTTCGTAATTACAGTGCCGTATATGATATTATTATATTATAATGTGTAAGTAATTTATTTTTCAATTATTTAAGTAATAATTTTATTAATATGTGTAATTATTTATTATTTTGAATAATTTTTATTTTTAATAAAATTATTATAAATAATAAATTAATTATAGACATAACTTAAAATATTATGCAATGGCAAAGTAGAATTTAGGACATAAATTATATGAGTACTATATAAACTCAATAAACACCATAATATTGTATTATAAAGGGAGGAAAAGATATGGAGAAAATTTTATTTTGTGAATTAAAACTTAATTAACAAAAAAAGAGAATTGTTTTTGTTTTATTTTAATAAAATATAAACAAATTATAAGTATTAATAGACAAAACAATACACATAATTTAACTAGTGTTTGTTACAAGAGAAATTAATGAGAATAAAATGGATTATACAAATTTATATAATTTTTCATCTGAAGTTCATATTTTTTGTGTGTAACCAATTTCGACTCATACAAAAAAAATGAGGTGCAGTCTCTCCCTCTTTTTTTAAAAGAAAAATAATTATTAAATAATATAATTCGTAATTTTACTTTCATTTTTCTCTCTTCTCTCTTTAATTCAACTCCATCCATATATATTATTAATTATATTTCAGTCTTTTATATAGTTAATATTTTTCTCCTTCATAACGGGTTTTAGTAATTAGTTTGAGTACATCCAATTAAGTTATAAGATGTTTCCAAATAATTGAAATTGAAATCCAATATTAGCAATGTGTTACGTAATTTATGATTATTTTCCCCTTTGAATGAATAAAAATGATCTCATAATGAATGTAAATATTTGTTACTATAATATATTGGTCGACAGATATGCGTTAATCAGATTATTATTTAAATAAATTTATAAATATTATAAAAAATTAAAATATTTATTATAAATATATAATTAAATAAATATTATCTTTTTAAATAGATAATATATGCATTTCTTTTTTAAAAATACTAAATTCTTTTATTAATTATTGAATAAATTGTCTAAAAAATTCTAGAGTTAGGGGCGATTTTAAACTATTCTAGCATTTGTTTTTATCAGTAATATATAAATATTGCTTTTTTCTTTTAAATCTATCATTCAAACAGATTTTAAGTCCTTCAATTTTAATTATTAATCTAATCGGATCTAAAACTAGTTTTTAAATCTATTGAAATAATATTTTTATTTTTCAAGCTATTTATAGATTTTTTCCAAGTAATATAACAAAATTAAATTTTTTGTATTTTGTACTAATAAAAATTTATAATTTTGAAATAATAAAAATAGGTTTTAAATAATTTCTGGAAAAAAAATTAAAATTAAGCAAAATTTCTAGTCTACATATTATGAATTATATTTTATTAATAAAAATATAAAATCAATTTTTTATGTTGTTTGACACAAAAAAAAAATTAAATAGATTGAGAATGAATTAAATGTATGCTAGACCTAAATTTATGCATTTTATTAATAAAAATAAAAGTTGAAATATATCAAAAATAGTGCTTAATTTTAATTTTTTTTTTATAACTTCTTGTTAATTCTTTGGTTGATTGGGTTGTGATTGGAGTCAAATTCAAAATCATAGAGCCTATGGACCTAATTCAAAAATTACCCTTAGATGTTGAATTGTTAAGTAAGCGTGCAAAAAATAAGAAAAAAAATTTAATGGATTCGTAAATTTTACTAGTCTTCAATGTTTAAGATGTTATTAAGTACCGAAAAACCCATATGAACAAATTGATTTGTTGAAAATTTGTTAATCCATCCATTTTATTCTACATGAAAAAAAAAAAAAATGATATCAGGGTGTGGTGACAATGTAAATTGGCAATTCAGCTTCATTATCTCATTCGCCCACTCAAACAATAGCAGGAGAAATTCAATATCATGAGGTGACAACCTAATGTGAGCGGGACCTTAGGGATAATTACCTAATGTTCATCAAATATATATATATATATATATATATATATATATATATAAAGTGAGAATCATATATTTTTTCATTAATACCCTGTTTAAAATAATTACATAAATAATTTTCTTTATGAAGAAAAAAAAACATAAATTTCATATGATTGATATGTGAGCAAGAATATATAGAGATCTTTTTCTCATATATATAGCACTTCTTTTTTGTTTTCCTTCATTAGAGAATTAATCGGGTGTTGACTACATAAAGTATTTTTTTTATACAATAAGAATGATAAAGTTCTTACTCCGAATAATAACATGTCATTTTTCTTTTTTTTTTGAGTTACAATTGAGAGAGAGAGTACTCAAACTCAAAATCTAATTTAGGTCGAGATATGCATTTATTGTCAAACTAAACATATGAGTGCATTACATGTCATTTTCTAAAAAAAAAAATGTCATGCTATAAAACAGTGTGAAAAAGGATCTTAAATTATAAATTAAATTATTTAAATTATTGTATTAAGTTGAATTTAGTATTTTCAAAATTGGATCAGTCGGACTGATAAAATTAAAAATTGAGCAATAATCTAATTTAGTTCGATATAAAATATCAGTTAGTTAAAAATCAATTAAAAGTGAAAAAATTGATCAAAACCGAAAAAATACCCAAATTCAAAAATGAGATTAAATCGGTTAATTTAAAACTACATTATTTTGTGAAAAATTTACAATTTCATTTAAAATTTAAAAAATAATTTTATTACTTTATCATATTATATATTTTTAAAATTTTTTAAATATTATTTATATATATATTTTTAAAAATCTATTGAACTGAATCGATCAACTAACTAATCTAACCTTTAGTTTGATTTTTAAAAATATTAGTTGAATTATAATTGTTTATTATCAATATCTTGAAACGTAAATATCATAATTGAATGAATGATATTCTTTGATTTTTTTTAAAAAAAAAATCTCTCTTTCATTAGAAAAAAACCTTAACATCTCTTTCCTTTTAATATTTCTAATGATGAAAATAATTCTAAGTTTATCAATTAATTTTCATTTTAAAAATATTAAAATCGTCTTCCAAATTATAATATCACGAGTTTGAAATCTGATTAGAACCTAACTAATTTAAAAAAAAAAAAATTATCAGTTATATTCAATATAGGAATATCTACTATCTTGCAACAACTAGTATGTTAAAAATGCGGTAGGCATGAAACGGCGCGAATCGATTTTGCTTATTTATTTATTTTTTTTTTTAAAAAAAAAAAAGCAGCGGCGCGATCCTTGCCTCTCCATTTCTATATGTATCTGTGGGACGATTAGATTCAAGTTGTTCAGATTTGGACAAGATTGAATTTTTTTTAAAAAAAATTTCACTTATTTTTTGTTTTAAAATAAGATTGTTCTTGTCAGTTCAGGATTTGGATCTATTAATTCCAAGAATATAGGTGGCCGACGTTTGGAAGTCTCAACGTGGAATGAAAGAGACTTGGGTTAGGTAAATTAGGTTATGGTGTGACTCCTGCAGTTGATCAGGGTTAGGGAATCTAAATAGCGTCATTTTTAACACTATTGATGTGTTTTTTTTTTCTTTTTTAGTATTTTATGGTATTAGCAGATAAGTTTTCCATCAAACGATTTTAAAGATTATAATTGCATCAATTTAATACATTAAAATTATTTAGTCTCTTTAAATATTGATTTTTAAAATTAAATCTAAAAAATTTTAAGATATATGTATGTATTCATGAGCAAAAGAATTTTGCTTGATTATTACTTCTCAGCAAAAGTTAGGGTAAAATGTTCTTTTCTTTTTTCTCTTTATAATATGAAGAAGAAAGACTTAATTAGTTGGACTTAAATCTAATAAATATAAAATCTCTCTTATATTATATACTCATAAAATAATATTCAATAATTAAATAGTAAGATAAAATTTTTCTTTTTCAAAATTTCTCTTATTAGTTTTAGTTTAGAATGGTTGAGTGAAGCTCCATTTCTTCTTTTTCTTATTATTAGTTTTGAAATTTTTTTATAGCAGAAGTATTTTAATTTTTTCTTGTTATTCCTATTCTGTGAAGTTTTTTTTTGTTTTATCTTTATAGATGTTCTTTTTTTTTTTTATGTTCAGTACCTCTAAGTGTTGTTTTTATATATTTTTTTATTGGGTTTGTGCATATTGATTTTGAAGCTATTTATCTATTTTATTCGATAAATATGATTTTTCAAATTGTTATAACGATTTTGATAAAAAGTTTTATAGAAAAAATATTAAGATATTAAAACAATTTCGAGAACATGCAAAAAACTCATAATCAAAATAACATGCAAAAGATACCATATTCAAAATGGTTCTAACTACTAATTTGACACTCATTTATGTACTTTTATGCTCTAATACCATGTGATGTGAAAAATGATAAAATTGATTTGAATGGAAGAGACTAGACCCATAATAAATGAGACTTATAAATTTAAGATTCAAATATAGTCAAAGTGGTTATAATCAACCACTTAATTACTTGAACCTTAATAGGTATATACTCTTTAATTTTGTTTATTTCTTATCGTAGAGTTCCTAATAATTATCGATATCTTTTATTATAGATATTAAATGGATGTTCAAATAATTTATAAAATGACATAACATTCCATTATTGAACTTGAAAATTGTTTTATTGCGAATAAAATAGTTAATTACCTTATACTTACTATAAAAGAGATTATATTTATTACATAATACATAATTAGAAAAATTCC
>CATIWR010444477.1:0-34897 GCA_949677035.1 Omphalea diandra | reverse complement strand
TTAACGTGTCCTCAACATACAAAATGCAGCACCACAGAACAGCGGGGAAGTAGATATGAGTGTAAGAAGTGGTTCTTTAATATCAAGGCTGAGACTTGAACCAAATAAAGATGTTGAATTTGTTCCTCTATCGGCTCCACTCCTTCGAAAGGATATTGCTTATGCTAGAACTTATGTCTTTCCCAGGTGATTGGTGTGATCTCTACTTTGTGAATTTGACGCAATACATACTTTGTGACTCCGACAAATATTTGCTCGTGTAAATATTTATATTACGATGTTTATTTCACTGATACAGGATGTTAAGACCAGCGGCAGAAATCTTATACAGAAGTTCTATTTACGGCTTAGAAATCATAATAGATCAGCTGATGGTACACCAATAACAGCAAGGCAAGTAGAAAGTCTGGCGAGGCTTGCTGAAGCTCGAGCTTGGCTAGAGTTAAGAGAAGAAATAACAGCACAAGATGCAATGGTAGTTATATTGTTTTGTGCTTCTTTATTGTTTGGTCACTCATATTGTCATTTCCTTTTTGGTCTTAAATCATTTTCTGGCTGTTGGTTCAAACTTTTAGATTAATGATCTATTAGACTGTTCTACAAGTCGATCACAAAGCTCCGCCACAGACTAAAAGCACAGATACAAACAAGATTTATGAGTGGGAAAAAAAAGAGAGTAAATTTTTCATGAGAAAAAAAAAATTATTTGCTTCCTATACCTTATAGATGTGATCAAGCTCTAAAAGATTCCTAAGAACCATTTTTACTTCAAGGATATGGATAACATCGCCATCTAAACTAGCCTTAGATTGAAAACATATGCATTCCTCAATGTACAAGAAGTTTCAAACAAAGTAGTTTGGATCATATTTCATGCCTTTCTAATGAAGTTCTCAGCATTTGTTTCACTGGATATGTTTGAAATTATTGAGTCCCTGTATGATAAATATGTTGATGAGCATAGTATTGTAGATTTTGGTCAGAGTGGTGGAATGAGTCAACAGAAAGAAGCAAGACGGTTTCTAAGTGCCCTCAATAAGCAGTCAGAGTTGTAGCAGAAAACTTTTTCAATTTCTGAAAGTGCAATTGCTTTTTACTGACAATTATAGTGATTAAAAATAAGCTTTACAAAACCAAATTTTATCCTCTATTCTGTCTTGTTGGTACTTCAGGAAATATACAGTTTGGCAGATAGGATTGGCCTAAGATTTCCAGATATTGACACATTTGTGGACAATTTAAACAAGGTCAGTTATCTACTCAAGAAGGGACCAAAGACATTTCAGGTACCATGGTGTAATCTGATGATCCAAACACACATCCGTATCGCTGGCAATAACCAGAGAGTATAATGAACATACAGAATCAAAGCTTCTTTTTGTGATTCTGTGTCAAAACATCAACATGAATTAAAATTTAATAGGATCTCACTAGAGGAAGTCAAATATTTATAAATTTATTGAAATTTTCGGTATCATTTTGGAATAGTTATGTTGATAAATTATTAAATCTACAAAATTGAAATTACAATCTAATAAGTCGTTTCATTCATATAATCATTAAATAAGTCGTTTCATTGAATCTAATAAACCGTTTCATTTTAATAATGAAATATAAGAGATAATCGTTGCTTCCTTCATATAATTACAGAAGCAAGCAATTTAGATGCCTGCCTAATTCTAGTTGATCTAATGTGCAATATTTAAGCTAAGACATAATTTTTATTTTAACTAATTCAATAAATAAATAGTTGATCCACTTAAAAACTTTCCAATTTCTTAAAATGATCTAGATTTGTGTGGTTTTTTGATGATTGAGATCAAATAATATTTTATCTAATGGCAAATTATTTAAATATAATTTAATTTTTTTTAGCTAATTCGTCAAATACGTTTATAGATTTTTGTTTATCCCACTTTGGAACATTTCAATTTTTCAAATGATCTTTGATTTTATCTATATCAATAAATGCAATTACGAAATAATTAAGAACAATTCAATACATTTAAATGAGAGACCACTTTTAACAATCCCTTTTATTTTCTTATTTTCCAATTTCTATACATGACTTATTTTTTTTTAATATTATCACCTATTAGAGTTCTTGTATAAAGTTTTTCCTATCAAATTAACTTTTTTATAATCATATTAAGCACTTAAAATTAAAATATTCAATAGCACTTATCTTATCAAAGATTATTTGGTAATAGCTTTTTTTAAGTTATTAACATTTTAAGTGTGTTTGATAATATTTTTCATAAAGCACTTAATTTCTAAAAATTACTTAATTTGATAAATAACAAATTTTTTCTTAATTATTTCATTAATATTTCTCTTACAATAATTATCATTATTTAGTATCGGAATCCTTTCTATTGATAAAGATATAATTAAGTTTTAAATACATAGGTGGCGATTTTAAGTTGTGTTTTGATGACAATTACTCAAGTGTGTTTAAAAGCACATTATCTCTCTCTCTCTCTCTCTCTCTCTCTCTCTCTATATATATATATATATATATATATGCAGATTCAAAAGTCATACGAACCACCATCAACGAGACTGAACTAATTTCTCAGTCATATCCTCGGCTTGTGAGTCGTCTACTATATGGCGAACTGACTTTATTTAGCATATCTGCTAAGAAATATTACAAAAAAAATTTTCCAAATGTGAAAAATAAAATAATTTGTGCCTTCTTCAATGGATGGTTCGTCTTGGAAGATCTTAGTTCAATAAAGTGTTATCTTTTGAATCCAATATCAATGAAGCAAGTTGAACTTCGACCATTGGAATTTACCTGCAGTAGTTGTATTTTATCTTCAAGCCCAAGAGATCCTTATTGTCGTATCTTATTAATTGATCAGAAGAATTGTGTTATTTGGTTTTGCTAACTAGGAGATGGAAAATTTGTTAAACATCATTATGATCCTACAATTAAAGAGTTGATGAATCCATTCAAGGAAAGTTGTATTGTACAACAGATTTGGAAGACATTTGGGTTACTAGGCTTGACACTTGAGATATATGAAAACTTTTTGGGAAATAAAAGGGTATAGAAATTTCAAATTAATAATAATATTTTTAAATTATAAATAAATTTTAATTGAATGGATAATGTGATTTATAAAAAAAAGTGTTTCTCTCGTAAAAGTAAATTTTATTATGCATTAAATTTTTTAATTATAGATAGAAATATTATCCTAATATTTTTCTGATATTGTAATTGTTGCAGTATATATATATATATATTAATGATGAGCAACGAAAACAAATTCTTTATTTCTTAATGTTATTTTGTTTAGTTTTTCTGTTATAACTCTTATTTAGTTTTTAAAATTAATTTTTCATCATTTTATCTTAAAACTATTTTTTATTCAGTTATTAATAAAAAATAATATATATTAAAATATTTATTTTATATGTATGCTAGAAAATTTTTAATTATTTATGACTTTACACAAGTTATTCTTTTTATTTGCATTAATATAAAATTTAAAAATTAACCAATTCACATGTAAAATAATTAAGTGCAATGCATATTGAGTAAATGCTATTGTGTGCGTATATATTTAGTTGTTGGTCTGGTCCGCGGTCATCAGAATCACCACGCACACCTGCTGAGATCCCTTCAAGCGTCCAGTTCCCCCGGCAATGAGTGAAGTGAACATGTTGTTGTTGACAAACAACTATTGTAGCAAATGATGGAAACAATTAGTCCCACCAGAGATGCCAATACATGGCACCTAATACATCCCATTATCACTAAATTTTATTTAATAGATTCATCAATATCACAATTTAGAAATGTAAAGAAACCAGGAGAAAACCTGAACATAAAATGTTCAAGCTATAGCTAACTTTGACAAATTACGACCTCCTTGACTTGACCATACAGACTTATTTTCCTTTCTTCAGTTTTCCAATGAAAGCCCTCCAATTCGTCCTCGTCCAGCTCCATTGCCTAATAAATCCTAGGTGTATTGTACCTCCTGTTGCACCAACTCATATCATCATTATTGACAAAAGGTAAGATTGAGTTGTACCACTCTGATTTCTTATTATCATTGACAAGGTTTATATACATAAATTTGTCCTAAAATTAAGGAAAGAAAAAGACACAAAATATCTTAAATATAGTAACAAAATATATACAATTGGTTCTTCCAATATATAGTAAGTTTTTCTAATATAGAAAATGGTTCTTCCTATATAGAGAATATTTTCCAATATAGAGAATATTTTTCGATTTAGGAAATATCTTCCAATATGTTCCCTCAAGTTAGAGCGTGAAGATTACGAATGTCTAACTTGCCAACTAGAAACTGAAACTAAACGTTGCCAAGAGTTTTCAGGAAAATGTCAGCAAGCTGACGATGAGAAGAAACATCTGATGTCGTAATAAAGTCAGACTTAATGCAATCGTGAATGAAGTGAGTCAATTTCTATATGTTTCGTGTGCTCATGATGAACAGGATTTGCAACAATATGCAAGGCAACTCTATTATCACAAAATAGTTGTGCAGGGGAAGAATAATCAACAGTTAAATCCTTAAGCAAACTACGAAGCTAAATAAGTTCACAAGTGGTAGTTGCCATAGTACCATATTCAGCTTCAGTGGAGGAACGACACAACAGTTTGTTTCTTGGTTTTCCAAGAACTAGGAGAGCAGCCAAATAGAATAAAATAACCAGTAATGGAGCGACGAGTAAGAAGGCACCCAGCCCAATCTGAATCATAGTATGCATGAAGATGAAGAACAATCTTAGAAGATAGGAAAATTCCTTGCCCAGGAGCATACTTGAGATAATGCAGGACACGAAGAGTTGCAACCCAATAGTCATGTCATGGCTGATTCATGAATTGTGAGAGAATATGGACTGAATAACATAACTTTGGTCAAGTGATGGTTAAATATATGAGTCGCCCAATGAGGCGACGATAAGCACTAGGATTGTCAAGATGAGTGTTATCATCTAAGGCTAATTTATGATTATGTTCCATGGGACATGATGCAAGTTTAGAACCAATCATACCAACTTCTTGTAAAATGTCCAATGTATACTTGCATTGAGAGAAGACAATGTCATCAGGAGATCAAGCCACTTTTAACCCAAGGAAGTATTTAAGAGTACCGAGATCCTTAATATGAAACCAAACATCCAAGTAACTTTTAAGAGCGGATGCATGTGCAATGTCGTTGCTAGCTATGATGACATCATCAACATAGACAAGCAAAGCAATAAAAGAGATTCCTTTATGGTATAAGAAGAGTGAAGAATCTGTTTTAGATTGAGTAAAACCAAATTGAAGAATTGTGGTAGAGAATTTTGCATACCATTGTCGAGATGTTTGTTTCAAGCCATATAGAGATTTGCACAATCTACATACATGATGATCATTTGAGGGCAAGTATCCAGGAGATGGTGCCATGCACACTTCCTCATCAAGATCAACATGCAAGAATGCATTATGAATGTCAAGTTGATGATATTCCCATGACTTGGCAACTGCCACAACTATTAACGTCCATACAGTAGTGAGTTTGGCAACAGGCGTAAAAGTTTCAATATAATCAAAACCTTCTACATGCGTGTATCCCTTAGCCACCAAGCGAGCTTTGTATCGTTCAACTGAGCCATCAGAATTATACTTTATCTTACAAACCCATTTTGATCCAATCGTTTTCTTGTCAAGAGATAACTGCTCTAAGGCTCAAGTGTGGTTTTATTCAAGTGCTTATAATTCTTTTGTCATTGCATTTTGCCAATGAATATCTTGAATGGCCTGTATATAAGATTTTGGCTCATCATTTTGAGTGATGCCCACAAGAAAACTTGTATAAGGTGAAGAAAATTTAGAATAAGAAAGGACATCTATAAGGGGTTAAGACGTACCTAAGGAAGCAGCATTAGAAGAGGTAGGAGATGACTTATTATTACCTGGCAACTCAACATGGAAGTCTCGAAAGTGGGATGGTATTCATTTCTCACGAGAGGGCCATAAAGCGAATAACTGTAGAGGTTGATCAAGATTAGAAGATATAAGTATATCAGTGATTAAAGAATATGTTATGTTGATGGGATGATCAGAGACTAAGGTAGATGGCAAATTGAAAGGGAGTAATGTAAACGTGGGTTCAAGGTCAAGAATGGGTAAAGGGATAGGTGCGGGTTTTAAGGGTTGTAAGTCGGGAGAAAGAGAGGAGGATGTGATTTGGAAAGGGAAAATATATTCATAAAATACCAAGTCTCTGGAAGTATAAATTTTATAGGTAGCCAAATCATATACTTTGTACCCTTTTTAACCATAAGGATAACCAATGAAAACACAAGCGGTGGCACGTTCTTGGAATTTATCCTTTGAACGAGGAATAACAGATGTATAGCAAAGACACCTAAAAACACCGAGATAAGAATAATTTAGCTTCCTAGAAAATAAAATTTCATAAGGACGCTGGTAGCTTCCTAGAAAATAAAATTTCATAAGGACGCTGGTAGTGTAATTTATCAAATAAGTTGTTGTTAGGATATACTCTGCCTAAAATTTGATGGGTAAGGATGCCTGAAAATGCAAGGCTCTAGCGACTTCTAAGATATGTCGATGCTTATGTTCTACTACCCCATTTTGACGAGGTGTAAAGACGTAAGAAAATTAGGTCAAAATACAAATTTGTTGACAAAAGGATTGAAAATCATGATCGGTAAACTCAGTACTATTATCACTACGAATTTGCTTAATCGTTGTATCAAATTATTTGGTGACCATTGCTATGAAAGAAACCAATCTGGTATAAACTTCTAATTTGGTTTTGATCAAGTAAACCAAATGGTTCTACTATAATCATCTACAATGCTTAGAAAATAATGAGCTCCAAATAAGGATGCAGCATGATATGGTCCCTAAACATCACAATGGATCAATTCAAAACATTTATGAGTTTTAATTGAACTTACAGGAAAAGATGTTCGAGTTTGCTTTGCTCGATGACAAGGATCACAACACTGATCAAAAGCTTTGATAGAAAAAGGACCTAAATTAGGAAGAGACAACCTATCAAAAGATAAATGTCCAAAGCGTTGATGCCACAAAAGGGGTTAAGAATCACGAAAGTTGGTGGCAGCCATGGAAATTTCGATTGCCTAAAAATAATAAAGTCCATTTTGCAATTCACTCATTCCAATCAACTTCCTCGTGGCTAAGTCCTGTAAAAGACAAAAGGAAGGGAAAAAGAGAGAGACATAATTCAAGGCATTGGTTAGTTTACTAATGAAGATAAGATTGCATGTAAAAGCTGGTATATAAATAATATCATTTAAGGTAACAAGAGATGTAAGTGAAACATTTCCATAAGATTTGGTCGATACATGTGATCCATCTGGCATTTTAATTGGAAAAAGTTGAGGTAAGAATTTGTGGCTGTTAATGAAATTCTCACGGCAAGTCATGTGGTCAGAAGCACCTGAATCCAAAATTCATTCAATTTCATTATCGGACAAATAAGTTGCCTTACCTGCAAAATTCCCCAATGAATTAGGAGTCTTTTCAAGATTAAGCAGAGATATAAGTTGAGAATACTGCTTCTTTGTCAATCCATTAATTGGAACGTGAGTCTGACCTGTATTTGGCTCCATTCATTGTGAACTATTGTTTGTTTTGTCTTTGGTCGACTTCTTTACTTTCTCCCGCTAATCCATATAACCATATAATTCAAAATAACAATCTTTGGTGTCTAGCCTTTTTGAAATATTCACAAAATAATTTGGAGAGATCTCGATTGCTTATAGACTTACGATTGGTGTTGTTTTTGTTGGTATTAGATGCATGAAGAATATATGGCAACGAAACATAATAATTGGTTTGAATAGGATTTGATTGGATGTTGAGGTTTCAGAAATCACAAAACTATTTTTTGTCACGATGAGAAGAAAGACTTAAGATTTCAACTGCTCTAATACCATGACAAAATGTAAGATTGAGTTGCATCACTCTGATTTCTTATTATCATTGGCAAGGTTTATATAAATAAATTTGTCCTGAAATTAAAGAAAGAAAAAGATACAAAATATCTTATATATATATATATATAGTTGTTCCAATATAGAGAATAGTT
The DNA here is from genome assembly GCA_949677035.1 of Omphalea diandra. Lineage (NCBI taxonomy): Eukaryota > Viridiplantae > Streptophyta > Magnoliopsida > Malpighiales > Euphorbiaceae > Omphalea > Omphalea diandra. The sequence goes on along the minus strand of CATIWR010444477.1, from coordinate 26,783 downwards.
CTTCCAAAATAGAGTTGGTTTTTCCAATATAGAGAATATTTTCCGATATAGGAAATATCTTCCAATAATAATCATCAACACCACCAGTAAAGGGAGTGGAGACAAGATTAGATTAAAGAAAGAAAAAGATACAAAATATCAAAAATATAGTAACAAAATATATATAAATATATATATATATATACACACACACACACACACATCTGGTTCTTCCAATATAGAGAATATTTTTTGATATAGGAAATATCTTCCAATAATAATCATCAACACTACCAGTAAAGGGAGTGGAGACAGGATTAGATCTCGGTTAGGCATATATATTATACCAATAGCATCTCTTAACAAGCCTCAGAAGCCCTCAATCAGGAAAACCTTATATGCTTATTTTAAATGGTTTCGTACTCTAGCTGTATGGTCCATGATCAATTTTTCTGATTTAGCCATCACACTACAGTTGGGATTCACCTTAAAGCCGATGGTCTGATTTCTTATTATCATTGGCAAGGTTTATATAAATAAATTTGTCCTAAAATTAAAGAAAGAAAAAGATACAAAATATCTTAAATATAGTAACAATATATATATATATATAAATATATACACATCTGGTTCTTTCAATATAGAGAATATTTTTCGATATAGGAAATATCTTCCAATAATAATCATCAACACCACCAGTAAAGGGAGTGGAGACAGGATTAGATCTCGGTTAGGCATATATATTATACCAGTAGCATCTCTTAACAAGCCTCAGAAGCCCTCAATCAGGAAAACCTTATATGCTTATTTTAAATGGTTTGCTTGCATGGATTCACCCTAAAGAATGAAATCTGTGCACACATGGTAGAGACCCTAAAGAGGAAAACCAAAATCACTGAAACAAGTGAAGGGACAAGAGCATATGAATGAATAATGTTGCAATTAATAACACATTGAAGCATCCTTCTCAAAGTTCGTACTCTAGCTGTATGGTCCATGATCAATTTTTCTGATTCAGCCATCACACTACAGCTGGGATTCACCTTAAAGCCGATGGAAGGACTTAATCATCACATATATATGAACTTCAGTTCATACGACTAATAAACAAAGTTCACTTTACAAGATGTCATACTCCTAGGCTGTACAGGGACTAACAAACATTTGCACGAGTAAAGATGGGTATTCCCCCATGCTGCTACATCTACGGCTCCATACCACTAAAGCCTGGAAACAAGTGAAAGGATAACACGGCACCTGTCAAGCTAGGAGTTATGTCGGTTCTAGATACATAAGGCTCAACAAAACTAAGACATAAAATCCTTTTTGTATTTAAAATCATTTTCTACAGATGAATGAGGATGGTTGTCTGAATAATAGTCAACAGTCATTCTAGATATATCAACACTTAATTAAGGTCAAACACAACGGAAAAATGTGAGCAAGATAAGTATAACATGGATTTTAAGTACAAAATAAAGATCCAATAGCACAAACGTGCAGAAGGATGCCCATCTTAGAATAGTTGGACATGTTCTATCAAATGTTACTAGTGACTTTCAGTGTTCAACTTTCTAGCCACTTAACCTAATGCTCTCAGCGTAAAGGAACCAGTTAACTACCTGCTTACGCATCTTATGTAAGTGGATATGACCAATTCTATGATTTTTATTTGGTGAAACTGCAGAAAGATACACTCCGCTATGCAGGAATCAAATCTAAATCATGCCCTGCCAAAATTAGGCATTGGAATTTTGAAAAACAAATGCACTGACAAAAATAAAGAAATAAGATATTTCAAATTCATCAGTTGTTGTCTGCAGTAACTTTGATGACAGCAATCTGTAAGATATCATATAGCAGAATATTCGACATACCAGACTTAATCAGTCACTGCTAGCATGAATTTTTTAACAAAATTAGCAAATGACCCAAATCAACATTAAAACCAAGCATTTAACTAGGTATTGTAACTATCTTCTTGATATAACGCCTACAGTGGAATATTACAAAGTTTAAAGAAATGATTTGTTACAAATAACAGGATCAAGTGCTTTGGTTGAAAGCAGCCCAGACAAAAAAAAAATCTAAATTTTATGCCTAAAAAATGTAGGATCTACCAGATTGCACTTATGAATTTATATTTCAACTGCAATTTAGCTACTGGTCAAAAGAACAAAAAGAAAATTCTAACAATGTTTAAAAGCGAGCCTACTTAATTATATACTAAAGCAAGAAACTTTCTCCATACTGCAGGTCATTTATTCTCCACTCAACTCAGCATATTACTCTTCATTCCCTTCCTTTCAATGTACAAACGCTTGCCTAGACAATCTTAAGAAATATAAAAGTTTAATCTTGGTGCCATACAAGGTGCTGAGACACAGATTATGCAACATTCAAATGTGAATCTTAGTCCCACTGTAGTCTTTTGACAATCTTTATCTCCCACGGAAGAAAGAATTTCCTAATTGAACTTCTCCTAATTATGTGTCCACCAGCAAGCATTAGATTCCCATGTCATTGGATTTCATTACGATGCAGTTAATGTACTTGTCTTCCATAAGAATATCATTTCTAGTTATCCAAATGCAAAACAAAATAAAATATTCATAGGGCAAACAAAATCCAAATAGGAAGTAGATCCATGTCAAATCATTAAAAAAGATAATCGGGGATTTAATATGCACTATTACAGAACAATATACATGTACTTCCTCCTAAGAACTGTTTACAACTGTAATTCGTGTAGGGCAAGATGTATACATACTAGCTAGAGCAGCAATGCACTACTGAAATATCATCACATGGATAGTTGAAAGTTCAAACTGTTTGCTTGCGCTCAAACCCAGCTCCAGGATCCTCATCACAAGGAAACACCTGGAGTCCAGTAACCATAGCACCCGGTGGGCCATGTCGGCACCTCTGCTCCATTTCCTGAACCTTATCAGAATCTCCAGAGAAGAGTGCTTCCACTGAGCTATCCCTCCTGTTCCTCACCCAACCCTTCAACCCCAATTGGGTTGCATTCTCCACCGTCCAGTTCCTATAGAACACTCCTTGTACCCTCCCCTTGATCACAGCCCTCACCTGCATATCCAAAACTCACAATCTATTACTCCAACAATGACCATCTAACAAGTCAAACTGCCAATAAACCAATTCAAAAAAAAAAAATCCAAACTTTCACAGTCAATAAATGTACAGAACCCATTACTTCAAATATAAACATCTAAGATATCAACAAATCAATTCAACAAAAAATCCGGACTTTCACATGCAATTAGTCAATGCAAAGATACCCACTACTACGAAAAATGACCATCTGAGGAATCAACAAATTAATTTTAAAAAGTTTAAATCCTAATATTCAATTAATCAATCCAAAGAATTATGACTCCAAGAATGACCAACTAATCAACAACTAATTCAAAAAAAATTCCAAACTTTCGTATTCAATTAATCAATATAAAGATACCCAATTCGTAAATGTCTAAACATCAAGAAAATCAATCAAAATTCAGCATTAAATTTACAGCAATCAAGAACCATTAGATTGAACAACACATACCGTTTTTGTGGAGGAAGAGTGAGGTGGGTCAGAATTGGCTTTAGGAGGAGTAGTCATCGAGGAGAGAGGAGATCAGAGATCAGGAAAACGAGATTGGAACAAAGAGCAAAGAGAAGGAGAAGAAAGAAGATAATAAGAGCGAAACGGAAGAAGAGAATAAAGAGAATAATTGCTATTATAAGTGAGAATGGGGAGTCTAGCACCAGTACTAACATTATTATTAGAGTTATCAATGATCCATTTTGGTGGAACGTTCGCGCGAGATATGAGGAATCTGGTGGTAGCGTTGGTTGGCCTGAGAATTGGAGGCATTGCTTATGCCATTCGATTTGGTTGACTTTAGATTTTGACAAACATTTGAGCAAACTTGACTAAGTTTTAGAATAAATATTAATATTAATAATAATAATAATAATATTATTATTATTATTATTATTACATTAATTCTGTTATTATCGCTACAAAATAAGAGCTTTCTATGTTTAAAAACAAAAGATTTTTTTATTTTTGGATTCAAATCTCTCAGCACATCTAAATAATTTCTATTATAATAAAATTCAAACTAAAAAAAGATTTTTTTTAATTTTTGGATTCAAATCTCTCAGCACATCTAAATAATTTCTACTATAATAAAATTCAAACTAAAATTGTGATAATTAAAAAATAGAAATTATATATTATATAAAAATTAATCATTTTTTAACTAATATCATCACATTTATTACTATTAAAAATAAATATTTAATAATAGATAATTATATTAATAATTTTATTTATAGAATTGTTATATGAAACTTGATTATTGCTTAGATATTATAATAGATAATATTATAATTATATTTTATATAATTTGAAATTTTTTTCCTTTTGAAACGTCAACTCATGAGTTTAATAGTTTTATATCTATTAAATTTTGTTATATAAAAGAGAACCGATGACCAAACAAAAATTTTTGCAAAAACATATCATTATAATGCTTATATCAAAATTTTGTATTATTGATGAATAAAATTATGTCACGAAAATTTTGAGATATTTTTGTATCTTCTTTTTCATGGTTGTCTAAATTTTATGATTTTCATTTATTAATTATGACAAAATACTAAACAAAAGATACATAATAGTTAGTGAATATTATAATTTAGTGATACTTTTCATATTTCAAGATTGAAATACAAATAATATAAAAGATATGGTAAATTGGAGGTATGATAATAGTTTTTGCTTTTGAATAAATATGATAATAAAGATATAGTGACAGAATTATCTTAAAGTTTGTTTTATAGTACATTTTTTAAAAATAGTTCACTCTTTATACGATTGATTGTTTATTTCGTATTGTATAAAATTAAAAATTCAATCTAACTTAAAAAAAAAAAAAAAAGATTAACTAAACTTGTAAATCAAGATATTGTTAATCCATATATAATAATATATTTAGCATCTTATTAGTTTATTTTGAAATTTTAATCAATAATTCTTTTAATTTTCTTTATAGCTATGATTTTGTTTATATTATATTTCTAACACAGAATTTTATGGAAGTACTTAATAATTGTATATCAAGAAAAAAAATATTTTAGAATTCACATTTGTTCTCATTGATGCTTTATTTTATACATAAAACAAAGCCACTGTCGAGAGCATTCTTGGGTTCTCTCCACTTTTATATATTCCCTTCGAGGAAGTGGCTCGAAGTGTTTTGGATGGTGATAAACTCCAGCTAAATGATCCTGTTAACTAAACTCGTAATATATGTTATTAATTTGGTTTCTTTAAATTAATTTAATTTTAATGTAGATTTGAGCTTATACTTTCCCCTTTTTAAAATAATTTCAGTATCATTAAGTTGAAAATTTATTAATAATAACTTGAAATTGCAATTACCATATAATTGAAAATTAAAATCATTCCAACCTAATTAACAAAAGAAAATCGTATAGTTCATCAACAAGTACCTTAGGACAAATCCATCAAACTCATGTTAATAAGAAAATGAAATAGACAAAGTCCCACATGCACCTATTATGTACACCAATTTAAGAGAAATATGATGTGTTATCAAATACAGATAGAATAATAAAATCATTATGAATAAATAAATCAATAATAACTTACTTTTCGCATGAAAGATTCACCAATTGGACAGATGTCTTAATAAGTCAGATGTAGTAGAAATTTTCCATTAATATGTGCTCAAAAATTTTATTAAGAACAAGGTTTGGGTTTTGGATGTAGAGGAGGGTAACAATATTGTGTGATTTTGATATATCTTTTTTTATTTTTAATTTCATTATTATTATTATTATTAGAAAAATAAACTTCTTTTTATTTTTACAAAAAAAAATAGTATAAACTAGAGTTTTATCAATTTTAATATTATAAAAGAAATTGAAAATATCAAAATATTTAATTATAAAAAATTAACCTACAATTTATAAAAAATGAACCTATAATTTATAAAAAATGAACTTACTGTTTATAAAAAATGAATCTACAATTTACTAATAACGAATTTATAGTTTATAGCAAATAAACCTATAGTTTACAAAAAATTATCCTACAATGTAAAAAAAATGAATTTATAGTTTACTCATAATAAATCTATAATTTATACAAAAAAAACCTACAATTTACAAAAAATAAATTTACAGTTTACTAATAATAAATGTAAAGTTTATATCAAAATAAATATACAGTTTATAAAAAATGAACCAATAGTTTAGAAAAAATGAATCTGCAATTAACAAAAAACGAAATTACAGTTTATTAATAATGAATTTATAATATTATATCAAATGAACTTATTGATCACAAAAAATGAACTTAAAATTCAAAATAAATGAACTAGTATATTTAAATTAATCAACCTACACTATGTAATAAATGAACTATAAAAAAAACATAAAATCCATTTAATAATATTAAACATAAATTAATATAATATAATATTTAATATTATATTAAAATAAAATTATATTAATATAATAATGTAATAGTGTAAATTAATTAATTTAATGATATAAATTAAATATAATTATAAAATAACATAAATTATATAATTATAATGATATAATATAATTAAATAATATAAAATAATTATATAATTATATATTATATTAATATAATTATATATAATATATAATATTATGATATGTAAAAATATATAAAAATCTCATTTAAAAAATAAAAAACTAAAAAATTATCTGTGGAGTGTGGAGACTTATCGTGCATGTTCTTTTATTTTTTATTGTTATATATGTTATAAATCTTTGATTCATATTGTTATATGTACACGATGAATAATATAACAACTCAAAGAAGAGGTCATCCTGTCAATGACAGATTTGGGTCACATTATTTCAATTTCTGGACCCGAGAACCTGGGCTTTAAACATCAGGCTTCCCGGCCCTGATTTTTGTGAAGACATATATTCACCCTTCAAAGACATTAGGCTTCTACCTTTATGGGTCTTGAGATGGTAAAATGAAACTTTCAGGTAGCTCGGTTGAGAAACTCAGATTTCGAAAAAATTGGATTGAACTGAATCATATTTTAATAATTTTTATTTAAAAATTTATATTTAAAAAACAATTAATCCGATGAAAAAATTAAATTAGGTAAAAAATGATAGAATTTTGAGGGAATTAATTCCCATGCAAAAATTTAGATAAAAATTGCTTTAGTAACTTTATAATTTAAACCTGTACTATACTTATTTAAAATAAATAACGCATTGAAGAAAATAAATTGATTTTAAAAATAATAAATTTAGTTTAAATAATAGAGTTAAAGAATTATATTAATAAATTTTGTACTTTTTTCTCCATTGGTTTATTCGGAACCGGCCATAATGCTCTAAACTTATGTTTGTCGATTTGATTAAAGACAACGGAAGAAAAAGGAAAAAGTTGGTGTCCATTTGCGCAATTACAAAGTCATTGACCATTAATTAAGTTAATTAATTTAAACTCATATTAATAGGAATACGCAGTCTCTGGCCCCACAAAAAAAAAAAAAAAGAAGAGAGAGGAATACGCAGTCATGGTTGTGGACCCTAAAACAAGAGGCGCTCTCCCTAGATTGAGAATGGGTCCATTGACAAAGTCAAAATGGTTCCATTATGAAAGACGGCTCTTATTAAACAATTTAGTGTTAGGCCCAGTTTGAATCCACTTATTTATAACCGTTAAATTTACAACTTTTTTTTCCTTAATAATTATAACAATAACAATTTCAAAGGAAAAGAAAAAAAATGTTTAGCCGAATTCAAAGCTAATAAAGTCAAAAAAATAAAAATAAAAATGTTGGAATTAAAAGATTTCAACATTCAAACTCAAATTTGACTTTGCCATTTGCAATGGAAATAAAAATAGTAATTGGAATTCGAAGTTTTTCACATTCAAAATCAATTTTGACTTTGTCATGTGCAAAAGTGATCAAATTTATTAACATAATGCCAATACCAATGAAGCTTGAACTAGACGGATCAAAATTTATAAGTTAATATCCAGAGTTAGTTTAGATAATAAAAGAAATACTTTTTATTTTTTAAATTTGATCCTTGGTATTGATATTTTTATAATCGTTTAAAAAAAACTAAAATTTGATTGATGTGTAAATTAATTTAAAAATATTTTTATTATAAAATTATGTATATATTATAGAAGAACATAAGTTAGAATAAGGACGTGTGAAAAACAAAATTTATTTTAATCTCTTGATAAATGCCATCTAATCAGTAATATAGTCCATGTTGATAATATATAACGAATGTAATTCTATTGTTCAATATTATCTAATAAACATTGGTTGGATTTATAGTATAATGTCTCTAGATAATCCCAAATTTGTAATACATGATAATACTAAAATTTTAATTTACGACATATTTTTCAAATATAAACATTGGGTCTAGTAAATAGACACTATAAATTTGTTTGAAAACATTGAAAGAAAATTTAATTGATTATGAAAGTTATTTTATTTTTTTTAATTTCGTAAAGCTTTGTTATGGATTATCTAACTGTAATACATTCTAATAAAAATATAACAATGGTACCCACAAGCTTGAAATTTCTTGAAATGTAAGTCAAAATATTTATTAGTTCTCAAATTAGTCAAAAAATCCATTTGAATACCATAACGATGTGAAGAAAATAGAGAACAAGGCATTGGGCATTCCAGAAACAGAGGGAGGCGTATTTGAATAGACAAAAATTCACAATAAAAAAAAAAAAGAGGATATTGTGCAATTTCAAACTCTCACATATCTGCCATGTGTATCTGACGTGGATGGGACCCATTATGAAAAGGGCTCACCTTCATGGGTCGTGGTGGCTGCGTTCTTCCTCATGGATCACAAAAATATTCCCTCTGCTCCACCAAAACCAACCCCTTTCAAATCCTTTCCACTTCATGATCGTTTTTAGGCTGATGACATGACTTATCATTCACCATCATCATCATCATCACATGCCATTCACCATCATCACATGCCATTGAGAGCATACAATAATAAACATATATATTCTTCATTAATTTAACTTCGTAATTTCATAGCTCAAAACCATTTTCATATTGAAATAACTTTCAGTGCCATATATCTGGAGTTCAAACCTCATAAAAAGTTTAATTAATTAAAATAATTAATTTAATTGCATTTCAAAGTATTTTATCTAAGAAAAGCATCAATATTAGCATTTTTCTGAAATTAAAGTTAATATCAGTCAAATTTTACTTTTACACTATTTAAAAATGTGGAAAGCAAAAGTTTTTGAGTTAACATTCATTACTAACATAAATTTTCATTCTATAATAAGACTTAATAAATAAGAGAATTATCTTTTCACAATGAATAATTAAAAAAATAAATTATATTCAAATGATTTTTATTGATATAATTTAATATTTTTTTGGTTATTATACGAGAGAGAGAGAGAGAGAGATCAGATCAAAGACATTCCCGAAAATATACATTATTAGTCAAGCTAAACTTGAGGTATGTGAGATAAATAAAATAAATATTTAAGTTGGTTTCAACGATTCGCACCTCTAGAGGAGTGTAAAAATTTATAAAAAAGTATAAACATATTATATTAAGAGTCTTAACTATTTACATTCTTTTAAAAAAGTGTAAAAAATTTTAAAATAAGTACAAATAACTGAAATCACTTAGGTTGATTGATCAATAAATGAATCCGCTCATAGATTCGTAAAATGATTTACTGAGATAATTTAATTAAGAGCTTAAGTTGGTTGATTGATGATTGGATCCGCCCATAGATTAGTCGAAGTGATTTTAAGATGAGTAATGAAAGGAGGCCGACATGTTGATCGCTAGGAGTTAGTCATGAAACTGAGATTCTCATCCATCACTCACCCTCCTCATTCTAATTTTTTATCCGCGTTCATATTGTTAAATTTTTTACAATAATATATATATATATATTGAACTATTTTATTATTAAATTTTTTATAAAACGTTCAGAATGTGTATTATATATTTTTTGAAAAGAACATGAATAACATAAAAAAATAGTATTTTAGACTAAAAAAATGCAAAACTCATTTGAAATTTTTTATTATTATTTAAAGATTTTAGTGATAGAAAAGTAAAATTGATAAAAAAAATTTATAAGTAGTTTAAAAATATAAAGAAATTATATTAATTATTGATGATTAAAACATTAAAATATAAAAATCAGCAAAATTAATTTTATGATTCTAAAATTTTAATTTTTATCTATTATATAAAATTTCTAAGTACTATAAGTACTATAACTTTTCAGTAACTTTTAGGTTATAATTAATAATTTTTGTAATTAAATTTATTTTTGTGTTATTATTGTAATACATATTTGGATGGTCTAAATTAAGGTAATGTGAAAATATAAAAAATAATTCAAAAAGCAAAGTTATAAAGATAAAAACAAAATGTATCTTTAATCTCCACTGTTTTTTTTTTTTTAAATTTTCATACCATGGAGTATCTTTTTGATGGACACCATTAATGATTTTAATAATTTTTTATTATTTTCATTAAAAATTGGCTTGATCAAATAATAATAATAATCCATATATAAATTATAATAAAAAATCAATAACATAAATATAAAAAGTTTAGGAGCTTGAGGATACATTTAGCCATACTTAATTGCCATAATTTGACATTTTCAATGCAAAAGTCTATAGTAAGCCTAAAATTTTCCTTCTAACTTCATAGGCAGCCACCTAACTATTAAAGGATAATTAATGTGTGTGTGTTTTCATGAAACCTTGATGGGTTCGACCATCTATTACTATAAATGGCAACCGTTTCCAAGTTGTGTGTTATTTCACCCACAAATCTTCCAACAACATCCACTTGGTAAGTTGTCATATTTGATCAACGTCGATGCATATACTTAACCTTTTTTTAAAAAATAAAAAAAAGGAGTTTCATTTCTTATTATTGAACTAATCAGTTTTATTTAATCTTTCGCTTTACTCCCTTCATAATTTATTTTTTTAGCATTCAAATTGAATTTTTATTTGTTACTTTTAAAATCGAATCAAATACATTGAATAGCCAATCGTATTGGTTAACTTAAAAATTATTGAATTGATTTTTTAAATTATTTATTGTTTTAATTATTATAAAATATTTCAATTTTTTATAATTTTAAATTATTTATAATTATTTTAATAATATTTTTTTAAAATTTTATTTATTATTAAATTAATTAAACTGAATAAATCAAACCATGGATTTGAAAATCAACCACATGGCCCATTTACAGACCCTCACGTTTTAAAAACTTTATTGGGTTAGCAATCTAACGGTCAAATGTATATCACACAGGCATGCAGGGTGATGCGACAATATCGTCGGTGCAATAAAAAAAAAAAATTACTTATTATGTTATGTCCCTTTCTAAATTAAATTAATTCACTAAATACTTCTAGAATTAATTATAAAATTTGCAACTCCTTTGTTTTTTTTTTCAAAAAAAAAAAACTTAAGGAAGTGCTATTTAATTTGCCTTACTTTCTAATTGAGTCGGTGAGGCTTCTCGAAAATTACTAATATTAATTAATTTTATTCGAATTTGGCTGCCGCCCCTTGATTAGTAAAAAAAAAAATATTAAGATATAATTATATTAATCACAGACGTCTTATGGTTCTGTTGGCATTTTAATCGAACTGTTGGCCTTTTAATCGAACTGTTGGCCCACACGTGAAGTTTTGTTTCTTTTATTCCTTATATTTTTCAGAGACTTTTTTTTATTATTAGGGTCTATTTTAGCAATAACAGTTAATAATGAATATTTATAAATGAGTGATCCACGATTTGGAGCGAATAATTAATTAGTATAAAACTTCTTGATAATTTAACTATTGAAATTATCATTAGATTATAAAATGATATAAAAAATTAATTATTTTTATATTTTAATTATTTTTAAATGAAATAGAAATTGGTATAATGATAAATAATAACACATCTAAGATTGAGATCAAAAAAAAAAAAATCAAATGCCAATTTTTATATTTTAAATATTTAAAAATTTAATTTTCAACATTTAATTATATTTTGTAAATGCTGAGTACTAGCTTTTAGATTGCCATATTAAATGTTAATATTTATCAAATGCTCAATATTTCTATGCTCAATCACTCAACGAGCGAATGCTAAAATAATTTTAAAAAAAATAATGTACCACATGTGGGTTTATCAGCACATAAGAGGAAGGTCTTGGTGAAAGAAATAAATTATTAGTTAGGTATAAATTTTAAATTAAATATTAATACTTGATCATTATAATGAAATGATGAGCAATGCTTCTTCATTCATTAAGCTACCTAGCTCTTGAAGCTTATCCTAATTAGCTTTTCCTAAAATCTAAATGATTGTGCTAAATGTGAGTCCCTTCATTTGTTTAGGTATTAATTTGTAAGTGCTAATTTGAAAATTGTGGGCGTGGACACAACAATACCAGTTCCATACTTGTTTTTTAGTTAATATTATTGTGATTATTGTTTGTCTAGTTAGACCCATCACTCAAATTGATTCAACCTGTGCCCTGTGAATGTATCAGTTAGGTGGCTAATTTGGATTGAAGCATGACCAAATTAATCAGCTAATCCCACCATATAAATATATATATAGAGCATGCTGTTCTGCCTAATAAATTAGTTGGCCTTCTACACGTATGATATCACATATATATATTGTTTGTTTGAGTCATGCCTCATAACAATTATATATAGTGCTGAGGTAGAATCCACTTGTAAAAGTCATGAGTCTGGATTTTTGGTTGATGGATGCCACAGTTCTTAGAGTTTAATTTGATGTCATACTTCATAAATAAAGGAAAACATGATCATATGTAATAGAGGATTGTGATGAAATATATATATATATATATTGCTTTATAAGATCATGCTATTCATATTGTTTTAGTTGGTGAAGACTTAATATATCGATTAACATTGTAAATTGTACAACAATGTAATTTTTTTTAATATCTCTCATTAAAAACTTTCAGTATAATAATAAACTGAGAGAATAAAATTCGAGATTATAAATTCTTCAAGATAAAAAAAAAAAAAATCAATCAGACTAACTTTAGTTAGCTCATCATATTCATATTTATTATGAGGAATGTTTAATTTACATGGATTAATTATAATTTTTAAGGAGAGGTCTTTAATATGGCAAAATGGAACTTTTTTTTTTTTTTTCCAAGAGATGGATAGTTACATTACATATCAAACCATTAAGTACAATCAGAGGATAGGCTTTACAAGATAAAATCTTTTTCCAGCCAACTCAAAAAGACTTCTTGACACTGGAGTTTTATGGCTAATTTAGGCCACACAAGACAGAATAAAATTACAAATTACAATTAAAGGCTGAAAACAGAAAAATTAACAGATAATATTAAGAAATTTAACTAAAACCATTGAAGATCATAGCAGATACATTTTTAGGAGTGTTAGGGAGTTGAATAAATAGCAAGTAAATTGAATTAAGAGTTGTTTGTTAAAAATGAAAATTAAGTGCGAAATAATTTTAGTATTGAAAAATTTAAGAGCTAAATGATAATTGAACAGACATTAAATTTTCAAAAAAAAAAATCAAATTTAAAAGATAAATTTAAGATAAGATAACTATGTGTTGTACAATAAATTATCATATAATAAATATTTAAAACTTAATTATTTTCTTATCAATAGAAAGGATTGTGATAATGAATGGTGATAATTGTGGTGAGAGGTTTATTAATAAAATATATTAAAATAGTAAACTTTTTTCTATTACTTAATTTATTAAGTAAAAATTTTATATTTATCAGATTAAGTGTTTTTTAAAATTAAGTGTTTAATAAAAAAAATATTATCAAATATACTTAAAAAATTTTTAAAAATTATTATCAAACAATCTTTAAAAAATAAATGATGAATATTTTAATTTTAAGTATTTAATATAATTATCAAACAACTCCTAAAACTCTAATTTCAAACACAAATTGAAGGTTGTGGTTAATTTTCTTCACCATCATTCTTATACAAGGAAGAACAATAAAGAATTTCTTAGCCTCTCAATATACTGAACCAAGAGATTCTGAATAAATCTTCTTCTTGTCATTATTGTTGAATCCCTCAAATCCGGAACTTGCTGGCCGCCATTGTTGTGATATATGAAAATGATAGAGATAAAACCATAAAATAAAATAGAGATAAAAACCCAATAAAACTAATTAAAGATACATTTGATATAGAAAACATAATAAAAAAAAATTAAGAAAATGGAGATTGCCGGAGCTATTAATAACGAACAATATTTAGTTCTAGTGATAATTATGGTAGTCTCAGATTTTTTTTCTTAAATCTCGAGTTAGAACAGTCAGAGAAAACGTGTGAAAGAACAGTAAATAAAATACTTTTTTAAATCATTTTTACTTTCATCTTTTATTGATGATACAAACTTTTTTTTTTCAAAATTAAAATTCTTTTTCCCCCTTCATCCCTATCATCTAAATAACATAAAATCATTTCTTTTATCTTCTTTTTACTAATAAGTGATTGATATAATTTACAAGTATAATATCATTTTAGTCATCATTTTTTAATGATATATTGTGACTTCTAATCGATAAGTTTCTTTTTCTTTTAACGTAATAATTTTTTATTATTTTTTTACATATAAATACACATATACAAACATATATACACTAGTGTATCACATGTGACGTCACATATAATTTTTAAAATCTGTTTCTTTTTTCTAATTATTATTTTATTAAAAATTCACAATAAAATACTTGTGTTAATTAATAAAATATTAAAAATAAAAAATTTAATCAGTATTTTCCATACAAAAAATAAAGGTCAATCATTAATATACAATAAAATTGAAAAAATTGAATATGTATACAATAATTTAAAAAAAAGTATAATCAATATCTTTTGATTTTACTACAAACTATTTGATGCATAAATCAATACTATTTGATACATAAATCAAATATGAAAATACTTAATTATAAAATTAGCTATTTTACTATAAGACAAATCACCCATTCCTTCGAGTTTATCTAATCATAATTTAACATAATTCTTACAAATTTTAAGTTTATTTTATGTATTTTAATATATTATATTTTGAAATCTTGCAACTTTGGATAGGAAATATGATGGAGTTTTCACTAATTATCAAAATTGTTGCAGCTAAGAATTTAAGAAATAATAATTTAATTAGATTTGAATAATCTTTAACTTATTTTAAATGTAAAAAATTTTAGCTTCGTCATATAACAATTTAAAAAAATACATGGACATAGTAGAGCCGAAATTTATTTTCTATAGATATTATATAAGAAAATAATTATAGTATATCAGTCTAATTATTATATAAAAAAGAATTCTTAGAATTACAAGATTTTAATTCATGTTAAAATTGCACATATTTAGCCTGTTTCAATATATTTTCTTTTTTTATTCTATAAAAAGATATATTTTCTGAATTCTATAATCAAATATTTTAATACTAAATTGACCTTCAAACTATATAGATATACAAACAATGAAATATTTGTTTTCACCTTAATTATAAAATATTTGATATGTGACAATAAAATTTTAAAACATTGGATGTTGTTGATGATCTTGCGACACAAAATTCACTCATTTAAGAAAGTTTTAGGAAAATTACATATTTTTCCTAAAATAATAAGTCCTTTACATGTAATGGATAGCATAGGTATCCATGATTTCTTTAAAATAATAGGTCTTTTACCTATTTAATTTTTCATTAAATAGGCATAAATACGGAATAAAAACTTTGAATAGACTAAAATATCGTTAATATGAAGTTCTATTTAGGAATAAAAATATTTATTTTAATAATTTTTATATGTAATAAAAAATTATATTTATTTATTTTTTATTTTAATTTAATAATTATATTTTTCTACAATTTATTTTTTTATTAATTTATAGACTTTCAAATTTATTTTCATATTAAAATTTAAATTATTAATTAATTATTCAATTATATATTTGTAACATTTGTTTTATAAAAAAAATTTTTCAACATAAAAAATTCTAACAAAAGATGGAAAATACAAAAAAGTATAATTTAAAAATTATAAACCAAAAAATATCAAACTTTTCATGTTTCCATTTGAAAAATGAAAATTTGAAAATTAAGAAAAGAAAAAAGAAAACTGAAAAATAGAAGTGAAAAATGTTTGTACACAATAAAACGAGACCTAAACAGCCTATATTTATTAACATCTATTGTTTTCTAACCTCTATTATTTTCTAACTTCCATTTATATTTTATTTATTAATATTTTCATCATTCTCATTAATTTTATTTTCCACTCTAAAAGAAATCTCATGGATTTTACTGGCAAAAGAGACATTCAAAAAGAAGTTACCTTATTATAATCTACAAATCATATGATTACGTCAATATCTCTGATTCTGGGCGTTGATATATTATTATTTAAACATATTTACTTAACCTCTTCTTTGGTAAAATGTCATTTCATCTATCTAATGGCTTGTGTTGGATAGTATAATTACTTGTTGATCATTAAATTTTTCATTGCATCAATAATGTGTGCAGCATGATATTTTTGAAATCTATTGTAGATAATAATTTTGAAAGGGCAATGTAAGGTGCTAAATCAAATAATTTAAGCACACAATTCTTTTCTATTGAAAATCCCCATCACAATCATCCATTCTTGATAAATAGGGCCAAAAATAAAAATAAAAATTGGGGTCCCTGTTAAAGAAAGGAAGGAAACATCATGATGATGCATGAAAATACAAATTCGTAGCTTTACATTATTAAAAAACACAATTAATAATTATGATTGGCTATTCTATTGTCCCATTTGGACAATAACCCAATAACAATATATGTGTATTATACGTCACATAGCAATTTCCTCTAATTATATTGTTTATATTATCATTATCATGATAGCACTTTCCTCTAATTATGTTGTTTATATTATCATTATCATGAGTCAATCTCATGAGACTAATATATCGAATTCAACTTAAAATCATATTAGTTTTCTCTTCTCTTCTTATGTTCATCTCCTTTACGTTGCTGCTTAGAAAAGAAAAAGGTAGGAAGGAGGAAGGAAAGGAGAGTTTAGTTTACCTTTTGAAGTTTTTGGAATGTACTTGGAAGTCCTGTTTCTTGTCCTAGCTTTTGGCCTTTAGTACTAGACAAATTAAGAAATTAATAGAGACAATGACAAGGGTTTGTCCTTTAACACAGATAATTACTTATTTTTGTCATCAAATGGAGTTTCAAAATTCAATTGAAATTCCTCTGCTCTTTTTTGACCTATGGCTATATCTATATAACCATGGATGATTGATCCCACTATATGAGTTTTGTTACGTGGGGGAAACGGGTATTGCTCATGTTTTACTCTATATTGCGAAAAAATAGCATGATTCATGCATACATCCACATAGCTTGGCGGTGGCATTATATATGATACAATTAAATTAATAGAGTAATATTAGTGTGGTTTCGAGGTCTCAACGTTTATTTTAACATCGACTCATAAAGTTATCTTTATTATCTCGAAAATATTAGAGTATTTAGGTCAATATTATTAGAATCATTAGAAAAAATAAAATAAAAGAATGAAAACAAGCAATATATGTTAGCAAGCAAGCTAGCTAGGTTGAATAAACAATCAAAGTGTGTCATCTTCTATTTGATTATATAAATCTTACTAAAGAAATTGGTGACGATGATGATAATAATAATGATAATGATTATGAAAAAATCAAATATCTTTAATTGTTTGTGGTTTTCTTGAATTGCATATTCTAAAGGCTGTATATGTATCGAAATTAATATGGAACTTTAGTTGCTTGTTTGGAAGAAGCAAAAGTGGTTGATCCTAAACTCTCTTCATCCTTGTAAAATAAGTTGAAGATTAATGCGTACACATATAGGGGACTGGTTTGCGGGCTAACTAACTAACACTCCTTGCTCAATCCGTAAAGGTAAAGCGCATATAAAATATGGAATCAAATATATAATTAATAAAAATAATTATGAAGATTTTTTAAATAAAATGGAATTAATTATATGAAAATAGTTACAAAATCCTTACATATATATATATATATATATATTAAATGATTTATTTTTAAAACTAAAATAATTAAATTATATCACTTATTTAGTTTCTGAATGAAAAAATAACTAAAATTCAATTCAATCCGATTAATATTTTAATTTTTGAACAATGCATCAAAGGAAACTTAAAACTTGTCAATTTGGAAGGTTAACCTTAATTAGGAGGTGATTAATAAGTATGAACTAAACATTTTGAACTTTGTCAATTTTCTCTAAATCTTTTGAGATTTGGAGAAAGTCATTTGTTGTTGTGTAGACGAACCCTAGAAGAACTAGAAACTTATAATTAAACAATTAATCTCATGGAAAAATACGTAAGAGAGATATTGACATAAAAATATTTTTCTTATGAGTTGGCCCTGAAAGAGAGTTAGGGTCTAAAAGCTTGTTGTAGCATGAAAAGGCATTGTATGTCTTTGGATCCCTGGCCTTTTGGCTCTTTTCTCTGCATGGAATGGAATTGCAGTTACTGAAGGATTACAAAGTGCGATTTAGAGGCTCCGTATAGTCATATAATAAATTAATCAAACTTTTTTTTTATTGTTCAAGTTCAAAATGATTTCTATGCAGGATATGAGTTCTTATTGATATTTATATAGCATAAAAATAAAAACATGACGAAATTGAGAAATGTTCGATGAGAAAACAACATTTCATAAAATATAGTGAGAAAAAACATGAAAAAAATACAAAACTTTTGAAATGCAAAAATGTGTCGAAAATATGACATAACTGAAGTTTTTATACAATATATATTGATATTCCATGAGAAAATTAACAAAAGTTGTATTAATTTTAATTTTAAATAAAAAAATTAGCAATCAAAAGATATTTTCGCATGATTTGTTTGAACGAAACTTATATTTCGTAGTGATTCAAACACTAAAAAAAAATTATAGTGATGGATGGCAAGATCTGCAGTTTTGGATTACTAAACGAGTCAGAAGTTTTGCGGCTGTCAAATGTTAATAAAATAAGGAAAGAGTGGACATAGTGTCCACCCAATAAAAAAAAAAAAAATTCCAAGTGGTGAAGCTACTTATTATATAAAATAACATTAATTTCTAATGCTGGAATGTGATCCATATCATAGTTTAATTCTATAATATTGGGAGTTTGGATCCACGGAGTTGCTATTGCCAAAAGAAGGTATACGTGACGTCTTATATGAACTATGGAACATGGCAGAATAGCCTCAATTAAAATAGCTATAAAAATTAGGTAAAACCAAAAGAATTTGTCCAGTGTCCATGGTGTTCTGTTCCCCTCATCAGGGATCACCCTCTATTCACATCTGACCTTCATATATATGGAACAGTCACCACCCCACTCTCTGTTTAGTTCTTCATAAATGATAATTCACCTTTGGTTTTTCAACGCTGAAGAAAAGTCTCAACTGGATTGCTCCTCGTTTCTACCATTAATACCCTACCTTGTCAATTCCACGTGGCACAATTATCTGCTGCAGTCAGATGTTTTTCTCTATTTCATCATTTTTTTTTTTTTATTCTTATCTTCTTGCATGCGATATACCCAAACCATAAACCTAATCCTCAATTGGCTGATCTTCAACATCAAACTTATGCAAATTCCACATATTTAAATAACCAAAAGTTCCAAAAGTAAATAATATTTTCTATCTTGCGACTTTTTAAATAAGGTTTCCAGAGAAAAACTTCTCATTTTTCTTGGGTGCCTATCCATCATCCTTTTTCAAAATCGGCAATGATTTTTTTTTTAACTTTTTTTTTTGTTTTTTTTTCATGTTACAATAATACAAAATCTAGTTAGACTTGACTTTTCACCTTATATTTATCATCTTTACATGATTTTGAGATTTTATCTCTATTTTCTACAATAATATTTTTCCAAGTTATTATTTTAATCCCTTTTCTGGATAATAGCTCAATAACAACGGTAATGTTTCTCTCATGGATTAAAAAAAAAAAAAAACTGTAATGTTTCTCCTCCAAAAAAAAATCTACATTTTCTGGCATCTAGATCAGTCTTGCAAAAACTAAAAAAGCCAAATAATGATTAGCATTTACTATCGATATTGTTATATTTATTTATGAGATTCATGAACTATCTTTAAATTTATTTTATGAACCGAATGTAAAATTTATTATCTTAATATTGTACTGTTCTTTTTATAAATGAAAACCATCATTAATTTTTTTTTTTAAAAAAGGAAGTCCTAAACTATAATTGTCATTATTTCCTTTCAAATATCTGCTGTAAATTTGTTTGGTGATTTGCTTGTACTATCAATAACAAATGTACTGCATACCGACTAATGTACTGCATACCAGCCAAGTCCAGGCCTTACTGTTGGTTGTTCAAAAAATGGAATAATTTCACCACCAACCAAAACAAGTCCCCACAAAGACAATATAACCCAACTAATTTATGAATTATGAGCGAACCAAATGGCCAAATATGAACCACCATCTCTTAAACATCTTTCAAATTAACAACTCATTCACTAATGACAAAATACACTATACCATAATCACATAAAAACTAGATAAATAATGTATTAAAATTTTCTCATTAGTAAAATGATTAAAGAACAGAGCAAATAAACCAACCGACTGAACCGCCCATCACCAGCCGGCCCCCCAACTACCCATAATAATCTTAACAAAATTCTACACACCCCCCCACCCAACCATTAGCAAATTTTTACCGTATTTACTGTCCTCTCCCTACTTGTACTTATTATTTACATATTATTGCTATCCCTGTAAAACCATCCTCCACTGTCGATCATTAACCGTTCACATCACAGTACACGCGTTAGGATTCTCGTCGCTAAACATCTGGGGAGTATGCATTGGGTGGTGGTACATTGGTTCCAAAACATACCCTTGCTGTCCATACCCTTGCTGTACATACCCTTGTTGCACGTACCCATGGTTCATCATTACCGGGTTCGGGTAATATCCAGGATACTGCTCCACTGCATAACTGTTACCAAACACACCATCTAGCCAATGAGTAGGCGCCACTGGTGGATAATACTCCATCTTGTTCACCTCTACCTTAGGTCCGCCACTCGCTGCCGGAGCAGCATCCTCCTTTTTGCCTCCGTCTCCGTCTTTTTTCTCCGCCTTCGCTTCTCCTTTTTTCTCTCCGCCGCTGGCTTCTTTCTTTTCCTCCGTTTTCTTCGGCGGAACAACCTCCACGTTCCGTCTCAGCTTCTCCTTCAGATATGGAGCCAAATTGTTTGCCTCCATTGTTCCCTTCACCGTCACCAAATCCTTATCTGCGTCAACCGTCACGCTATCAACTCCTGCAATTCATTCATTCGCCACGTCAGCTAGCGTCAGATTTGGATAATTATTAAGACAAATTAATTGTAGTTTAGTGAGTCAATATGTGATACCGTCGATTTTCTTGATAATCCTTTTCATTTTAGAAATGCAACCGTCGCAATGTGTTGTGATCTTCAAAACGACCGTGTCCTGCAACGTTTTAATATAGACCAAAATCTTAACATTAGCTTAATTACGTAATTAGTGATACATTAATTGATGATTAAAGCATTAATTTTTACCTCCTTCGGCGGTTTCTTCTCCTCAGCCTTTTTCTGGTCTGGTTTCTTCTCCGATTTCTCCTCAGGTTTTTTATCTCCGCCACCACCGTCTTTCTTCGGTGGAGCAGACACAATCTCCACCTTCTTCTTCATCTTCTCCTCCACCCTCGCCTTCACTTTCGCAGGGTCTACATTCCCGGTCACCGTAAGTTTGTTTCCCTCGCAATCCGTTTCCACGGCCTCCACACCTTCAATAACCAAAAACAATCATTAATCAATTTGATTAAGGAAAAATAACTCATTTTTTTAAAATTTATTTTCAAAGATTATCGTTCTTACCTTCTAAATTTCTAACGGCGTGTCTAATTTTCTTGGCGCAGCCTTCGCAATGCATGTCCACCTTGTAAATGGAGAAAACCTTGACGTCATCTTTGTTGTCGCCGGCGGGTTTCTGCTCTCCCTCAGTCTTTCCGCCTTCTTTCTGCTCAACAAACCAAACAAAAATTCACCAAATAAAAGTGTTTAATTCGTTTGTTTTATTCTATAATAATATGGTAAGAAGAAACTAAGTAATTGACTAACCTCAGCACCCATTTGTATGCTTTATTATGTTATCTAGCAGCTATAAGTTTGGGTTTTGTTTGAGTCGGTTGAATAGTTTTCTGAACCAGGACCGGATAGAGCAGAGATTGGGAATTTATAGGGAGAGATTGATGTATGGTATGGTATGGTACCGAAAGGCATGACATGGAATTGGCATGAGGTCAGCATGTGTGTGCCTGAAGCCATATTGGACTTGATGGTTGATTAAGAACGACGCCTGGACTTTGACCCCGACTACTCAACTGAAATGACATTACTACCCCATTGAGTGGGCGAGGGAATGAAATGTAAATAAATCAATATAACTTGACTCGATTAATATAAAAATAATTAAATTTGCAGTAATTTATTAAATTTAAATTTTAAAATACTTAATTTGAAATGCTTGGCTTGCTATATAATTAAAATTTTAAAATGATTATTTTATTTTTTATATTTAAATATATTTTTTATTATTTGTATACTTTTAAATTAATAAATTTGAAAGTATACAAATATTTCAATCAAGTTATAGAAGAGTTTAAAAAAATTAATAAATTTAAGTTAAAATTTAAATTATATTACTGA
Source organism: Omphalea diandra (assembly GCA_949677035.1). NCBI lineage: Eukaryota > Viridiplantae > Streptophyta > Magnoliopsida > Malpighiales > Euphorbiaceae > Omphalea > Omphalea diandra. The sequence continues at coordinate 3,852 of CATIWR010444477.1, read as the reverse complement.
ATTGAGCTTAATTTTAATAAATTTTAATGGAAATAGACTCGATTTTAACATGATTCATTTTTTGGAGGTGGGGAATGGGTGGTTATGTCAAATTTGAGGTGCTATGCCATTGAAAGTGGAATTGTGACTACTCTCATAGTATCTTAGTGTTTGCCTTTACTCGGTGCTAGTGCTAGTGCTCGTCTCAGTAAATTTTAAAAAGCTGTTTCATTGGGGCGTTGTGAAATTAAATTAGATTAGAATACAATTAAATTTGATTGAATGGGTTATTGTTTTTGGTTGATTATATTAGTATGTTTTCTTTTGATTTGAAGAATCTCATATGGAGAATTGAAGCCGTACATCTGACCAAAATTGATCAATTTCTTAGCTACGTTGTTTTCTACATTGGATTTTGGCGTTGTGTGTACGTTGCAAATGGCATGATTCTAAATGCCAAAACAATTCTTATTTGATCAGAATTACTAGGTAATCTATTTGTAAAATATACTAATTTTTTTTTTTAATCCGATATAGTCAACATCACAATTTGTCCTGAGACATGCTATTTGCCTAGACATTGCCATCTGAATTGATATTTTTTTTAAAAAAAAAAAGATGTTAATTACATGGAAAAGATAAATTGAATCGAGGGCCAAGAGATTCTCACCGACATAAACCATCAATCAAGCGAAGCTTGGAATGTAATTTGAGCTGAGATTTAAATTGAATGGTCTAATCACAGTGGAATAATTTTAATCCTTTCAATCTACATTTGTGTCGTATTTTGAGAATAAAAGGATGAGTTTTAATGGATTCCACAAGTGCATCAACTGTGTCCCTAGAAAAGGCTGGCATTACCTAAACAAGAGCTAATGCTGAATGTGATTCAAAAAGCTTATGACTAAAACTGAATTTTAAAAAATAAAATAAAATAAATTGATTTAATTCAATTTAATTATAGTTTATTTAGATTTGAACTAAATTTTTTTAAAAATAAAATTTTAAATATAAATAATAGTTTTATAATATATTTCTAAATATTTGTTAATATCAATATGTTTTAATAGATTTTTATTTTTTAATTTAAATTATTTAAATTTAATTTGATTCAATTAAAATAAAAATTTTTTATTAAAAATTAAAGCGAATTCAACTTATTGAAGCTTTTTAAAACAAAATCAAATTGAATTAAACTTATGATGGAGTATAAAGATGTCTTCAGTTTCGTGCGGAAATGAAAATTGGGTTTCATTTTGAGATACACATGCCGCCCGTTCCCATCTCTTATACTGTGACAAAACGTAGACCTTTGACTCATGCGACACACGGCCTGCCCCACCGCACCGTGCAGTAGGGGGCGAGCAAAAATTGGATCGAACCTAAAAACTCGACTGAATCGAGTGGCTCCATCTGGTTCGTTTTAATTTTTTAATAAAATTGATTGGGTTCAATTATAATTTTTAAAAAATTTAATTTTCAGTTTTTGGTTCAGTTTCTTATATAAAAACTGAATTAATCAAAGTTATTAATAAATTAAATCAATTTAAATCGAATCAGATTTAAAATACATATAATTTAATATAAACAAACCAAACCAAATCGCACTTTTATAGGTTTGGCTCGATTTATAGATATATAAATTTCGATTTAGTTGGTTTGGTTAATTTAATTTTTTCAAAAAATTTGGTTTGTTTGGTTTTGAATAAAAAAATTAATTTATTTAATTTTGAAAAAAAAATCGAACCGACCATTTACTTATCTCTAGCGCGTGTAGGACACCAATGAAACGTCCTATCCCATTTTTGTATCCAAAAATATGAAAACTATGGGCAATGTGAATTTAATAATATCGTTAAATAATATTATTTAACTTAATTATGAATAACAATTTTTATTTAATTAATAGTATCTAATTCAATAAAATCTAATAGTGAATTATAATTTTTATCAAATGCAATAATAAATTATTAATTATAGTATTATAATATAATAGTATAAAGAATACTGTAATTTTTATGTTGAAGTAAACAACCATTTTGACATTGGAAAATTAATCAAATAACTAAGTTAATGAGAGTAATTAAATAATAATTAGATGTTATTGTATCCAAATTATATTAAGAAATCAGTACATTAATGTGATTAAATTGATACATTAAAAATATTTTTTAAAAAAAGCACGTTAAAATTTAAATTCATCATCTCTTTTATCACTAGGCGATAAACATTCATCCATTAATTTATTAAGTTATTGATACTAATTAATAATATTTAATATTTATATGGAAAAAGAATTTTGGCTTTGCCTAATATAATTATTTTTTTATTCGATTCAAATAAATTTATTTGTATTAGATTTAGCAACTTCTTAAAAAAATATTTTATTATAATTTTTTAATGAAGTTTAAATCAAAACCATAAATAAATAATCTAATTTCTTACTAATTCAGCAAAAAATAACTCCTATCATTTTTTTAAGAAGCATATCAAAAAGTATTTCCACCAACCCAATTAAAGAAAAGGAAAAAAAAAAAACTACTCAAAATACTTTGACAAAATTACTATTATATTCATAATTACTCATATTCAGATATTATACTGGTTAGATAATTACATTAGGTGTAATATAAAAATTTTTAATTTATAAAATAATTTAATATTTGAGGATTTAGGGAGGTAAATACAACTTTGACCTTCTAGCTAGATATGATTCATTTTTTACCCTTTATTGTTTAATTTTCATTTTACTTTAATCTCCTACATTTTAAATTTCACTCCATTTAATCTTCTTTATATTTTAACTTAAATTGATCTCTGGTAATCACCGATGGAGGGGTAATGCAAAGTCCTCCTAATCAAGACGATAGACAAAGAATCGAGCTTTTCAGAATGCTTACAATATCAATGACGCAATAGATGTGCCTTGAAACTTCAAAGTTTTACCAATGGGCTATCTGCTGATGATAGAGACCTTTCCCTGGTAATGGTAATTTGTTTGAGTGAGATAGGGATGGACTGAAACCTATCCACCATAATTTCATATTTACTTCAAATAATAATAATAAATGATCTTTTTATCACAACTCATGAAATGTAAATATATACATTATAATAAATAAAAGCATGATTGAATAGTATTTTTTATTTTTTATTCTTCAAAATAGTAAGTAAAATTTTTATCTTATTTGATAAATATTCTTTCTACTTCAATAATATTACAATAATATTTATAAATTTAATAATACCATAATAATCATACGACTTCAACAATACCTTAAAAATATATTCAAGAATAAAATTATGTATTTATATAAATAATAATTTGTCAAATATGCTGTTTATCTCAACCAACTTTCAATAATAATATTCAAAGATTTTAGTAGTATAATAATGACTTTATAACTTCAACAATATTGCAATAATACCTTCATGTATTCATTTCACATTAATAAATTTATAACGACTTAATAATTATTTATACAAATATAAATTGATCAATGATATTAATTATATTTTCTTGATCAATGATATCAATTTGTTTCATATCGTTGAGAATATAATTTTTACTGCACTTTTGAAAATATAATTAAAATAAAAAAATTAAATTTTAAAAGAAAATATTCCGCTGCAAAACGTGAGATATATTATTGAGTTCTGGTTGTTGAATTATGGTGGCTCATTTGATATCCCACATCGGAAAAATAACAAAGGGAAGAGAGTTCATTTTGTTATAAATAGAGTCATATCCCACATCGGAAATAGACTAAAAGGGTGGGAGTTTGTTTTGTTATAAATAGAGCCTTAATTCCTTTAGTTTAATAATCCCAAAAATTGTCTACTCATCTCTTAGGCAATTTTCAATATTTCTCC
>CATIWR010444437.1:0-15757 GCA_949677035.1 Omphalea diandra | reverse complement strand
CTTGATATATATATTCCCTGAACCACTCTTACGAATAGTAGGGTCACGATAAGAATACATTATCCTAATTGGCTTGCCATTGACAGGAGTAAAATTCAGAACTTCCAATGCCCGTGCCGCTGTCATCAGCAAAAGTATTATCAAGTTCGCTGTATTAATTATGTGGACAGCATAGAGGCTCACACAGCACTCAATATTCATTAAAGATAACAACATAAGCTGGTTACTGGAAACAGCCAAAATGTTCAAAATATGTAAGAAAGTTGAAGAATTTTTGTTTTTTTCAGCATTCAACTCCTGAAATTATGTAAATAAATCAAAATCCAAAATCCTTAAGCCAAACATAATTAATTACGTTTGATGGCCAAATGAATAGGACAAGAGTGTCACAACTAGCCATTGTACAAATCACAAATGAAGAGCCTACCATGGCATACATACTTATCATAATTTTAGTTTTAGAAATGTTCTAATTTAAGCATTAAGCAAATCCACAACCACATTGTTATTCCCATTAAGCTCTGATCACAAAAACCATATCAGAATGCATATTCTCTTCTTCTACATGATTAGTGTTAGCATTCAACACTAAAATGATTATTTCTTTAGTTCTTCAACAGTTGTTCCAAAAAGATTATGAAGCACTGACATTTTATTGCGCATACCATTACAACTAGATCAGTTTGCCAAAATGGGTTTGGTCTAAAAAAATTTAACAAAATGCTTTATCCAATCCAACACAAATCAATTCAATAAAATAAAAAATAAACTTTCCCATCTAAAAAAAAAAACACATAAAGATACAAACTTTAGCATAGGAAAAGCAGCTGAAGATAACAATTTTTTAACACAAGATACAAAGTCAGGCTACTAACCGTCATGGACATTGCTATAATTGACATATCCATAACCAAGGGACCTTCTAGAGGTCAAGTCCCTGCAGACCCGAACAGAAACGACCTGACCCAGCTGATTAAACATATCATAAAGCTGAGTTTCGCTCACATTCTGATCAAGATCCCCAACGTACAGCGATGTGGACACGAACTGGTTATTCACTCCATTGCTAGCCACCCCATTTAGAGCCGAAACAGGCTGCACCTGCTGAACCTGAGCCATTTTCTCCTAATTTCCGATAAAGCCCACAAAATTAAACGCTTAATTAATGCGATTGGGATTGGGAACAAGCAAGAAAAATATAAGTGCTTGTTTAATAGGAAAAGAGTTTCAATCTTTGGTCGGTTTTTTGTGCTTTTTTTCTCTTTTTTCCTTTTTTTTTTTTGGGTGATAGGTTGGCCGGAAAAAAAGGCCGAAGTGATGGGTTTTAGTGTAGTGATAGATGCAAAAAGGGTGGGCAGCACAGGCGGCACCGCGAAGGGTGAGACAGAAAAGCTTAGTTTATATCGCAGCGGGCAGTTGAGTAAACCCTAAGCAATGCTTTGATCGTGCAATTGCAACCGTTTGTTTGTTTGTTTTTTTTTTGGTTTTCATTTATGGGCCATGTTTACTTGGTTCGAGTTGTAGCCCATCTGTCTTATTAATGTTGAACGGATTTTTTTTTTTCACAAATGTATAATAAGATATTTTTTAAAAAGGAAATGCTTGTCAACTACTAGAAATTTTATAATGCAATTTCAAAAAATATTTTTTAGATGAAAAATTATATTGTGTATTGATTAATTAAACATAAAATTTAAAATTTTGTTTTGTTTAGTAAACATTCTAAAAATTACTTACTAAAAATTATTCAATTATACATTCAATATATTATTTGTTTGAAGTCTAGCTTTCTAAAAAATGCAAGTTTTTTGAGATTATTCCAAAATTGGCATGTTAAAAGAATTCAAGTGAATTAAATTATATTTTAATATTTTTTATTCAAAAAGATTATATTTAAAAAATTAAATTTTTTAAAAATAAATAATTTAATAAAAAATTAAAAATATTATTCATAAATTATAATAATTTAACATTTATTCTAAATAAAAATTATTATATTACTAGAATAAATAAATTTTATTAATTTTTATTTTACATAATTTATTTTCAAAAAAACAATCTTTCGCACATTTAATAAGAAATGAGAGCAAAACAAAGATAAATTTATATTTTTTTTACATCTTAATTTTTTTAATATAAAAAAAATGTTGTTGAGAAGGCATCATTGAATGTGAGTTAATGAAGTAACTTTCTTAAAAATGTTAAAAAATAATTAAAAATTATTTCTATAATTATTTTATTAAATATATTTTGTTTAATAAAATAAAAATATATATATTATTAGATTATAAATAAAATGATATTTTATAATATATTTCTTTAAAACTATTGAATAAGCTAAATATGATAATTTTTTTTACGAGAATTAAACATAAGATTGATATGTTTTTTGAGAAAATTTTTATGAATAAAAAATTATAATAACTATTTTTGCAATATGTAATCTTTTAAAACAGTACTTTTTTTTTTTATTAATTTGAATTTTCAATTTGTTAGTGCTCAGTATTTGTGAGCTACCCTTATTGATGGAAGGGAATGGCAAAATGATTTAAGAAAAAATTACCTTTTAATAAAATAACTCTCTTTAATAATGAATGCATCTCTATCAAATAAGACCTAAATAAATATTTTATAGAAATATTTCCATTATTTTATACGCTAAGTTAATTAGTATGTTTTTTCTTTAATAATTAAATCGTATCTAAACTTTTAGACGTACACTTGATATCAATTAAAAATGATGTGATGCCATTTTTCTAAAAAAAATAATATACTATTTTGCCATTTAATTCCAAATATGATTGAAACAAAATGATTAAAAATGAATTAAATAAACAATTAATTGAAAAATAAAATAAAACGGGAAACTATAATTCTTATTAAATTCATTAAATAAAATTTAAAAAATTAACTGTTTTAACGAATTAGATTAAGATATTAATAAATGAACAGTTTAAAAAAAAAAAAGAGAAGGAATAAAATGGCAGGCCGCATGTCTCAATCACTCTTGCACTTTCATCTTCGCTTCCATCTATCCTCTTTCCGCCTTTCTCCAGCCGACCCTCCGATATGGACTCCACCACTCTGCATCAACAACTTCTCCCTCTCATACGCCTACGCGCCACTTCTCCATCTCCTGCCAACCACCAGCTCCTGCCATGCCTTATCTACTCCCGCCCCGGCTACGCACTCCTCCCTCTATCCGCTGCCATTTCCTGGCCGCGTCGCTCCTCCATCATCGCCAGTAACGGCGCCTTGATGGCCAATTCTGTACCGGTCTGTTACCTTATCCGCAATTATTTAAAGCAATTTCATTTCCCACTAATTAGGCCACGATTTAACTCAACTGAGTAATCCCGTTTGTTTAAATTGTTAGAGGTTTTTTTTAAAAAAAAATTTATTATATGTATTAATTATTTTGGTTGGTTGGGATGACATGTACTGAATGCTAATTACCTTTAAATCGGTGCTTGTAATGTTTATTAGGGGGAACTGAGAGTCAAGTAGCACTGATGCTATACAGATTGCAGAATAACCTATAATCCGGATGAGTTGGGGTGTAAAGATTAGGCTGCTTTTTTTTTTTTAATGAGTGGGGGTGTAAAGGCATAAATCAATTATGCTAATTCATTTGTTGTTGGTCAGTGATGCTAATCTTAGTATATTTTAAACTGGGAATGCTGATTGAATGGGGTTTTATGATGGAACATAAATAATGTTCTTTGGTTCCTGCAATCAGTGAGATGTCAACACTTTCAATATCTTCCCCTTGGGTTTTGGTCTGACTGATTGGTGCTGTCTTGAGTTCAAAAGTTAGTAATCAAAACAATGACAGCAACTGTTTAGTTGTGTGCTCAGTCTGGAATTATGAGGATTAAGTTTTCTTGATCTTGTTCTTCTTTGTTTTCGCATATTTTCGAACCTCATCCATTTTCTGCATGTGATTTTATTTACTGGACTTGCTGATATGCAGCCGAAAAGTGGAGTGTACACAGTTGGTGATTTTATGACAAGGAAAGAGGATTTGCGTGTGGTAAAACCAACAACAACTGTTGATGAAGGTACATGTCTGAATTATATTGTGTGCTGGAGTATCCCATAATCTTTTATCCCTCTGATTTGACACTGTTTGTGTCAACAGCCTTGCACACTCTTGTGGAACACAGAATTACTGGTTTTCCTGTGATTAATGATGACTGGAAACTGGTTAGTAACACTTGCTCTCCCTTTACTCCCCATATCTTTGTGGTATTAGTCTGTTGCGCTGGTTAAACACCTCTCTCTCTCTCTCAGTGTAACACACATATGCACGCATAATTCAATAAATAAGAAATATCTGATTTCTGAATTTTACATTTATTATATCAGCATAGGCCCCGAACCTGATAGTTTCTTGCAGGCTTTGCCTCTAGTGTCGTGTTTGCTTGCTTCCCCAATTAGCTGAAGGTGTTGTTATTCATCTTGAAAAATAAAATGGATCTAAGAAGCTTCACAATGAAGAAAAATGGTGCAACCTGTTTTGTAAGGATTGCAAGCAATTTCTAATATCCTTGGCATGGTGGTGGATTCCTCAGAAGAAATATGCTTGCATATTCTACATCCCCAATAGCTTTTATGTTAGTTTCTCTAGTTACATGTTTTGGGTTGTTCTGAAAACCACCCTTTTGGGATGTTAACTTCAGTGTTTAGTTCAACATATTTTTGTTTTGTGTGAAAGCTCATCAATATTCATATTTCACGGAAATGATACAGGATTTTTTTTTTTTTTTTTTTTTGTTATTTTAGGTTGGTCTCGTGTCAGATTATGACTTGTTAGCATTGGACTCTATATCAGGTAATTTAAAATCATTATGCTTACATGACCCGGCCATTCATGTATTTTAGGAAAGCACAATTTGCCTCCCTTTTCTTTGTGGTTGCAATTTCTTTGTAAAAAATTATGCAGTCGAAGTTATTAAGCCAAGACACTTGATATGAACCAAAACTGTAATTTAGGTCACACATTATATGGTAGTTTTTTGGAGAGTCTATTTACTATTTCGCCTTGTTACTAATAAATTTATTAACATTATGAATAAAATCACACATATATGTTAGGCACTAGGGGTATCTTAGAATTTTTTTTTGTTATGTAGCCGTGTTGCTGATGCATGATTTTATCGACTCTTATCCTGTGTATCTGTTTATCTACATTTTGCATGAACTTTGCAATAATCAATGTTTGCATGTTTCCATGACACGTTGAAACATTCTATTTCAGGTGTGCTGCTTATAATGGCTGCAAATCATAAATCAGTTGGTAGTCTGCAAGTCAAAATTATTTTACACTAATTGTCACTGTCCTCAAAACTGGACAGAATTGACCAGGCTGACTGGTTAAAGTGGGAACTGGTGCATAGTCCAGTTTCTAGTCATACATTGACCAAACCCCTAAAGAAGGGTTCAACCAGAAAGAGTAAAACCTGCTTAAGTGACTATGGCTTGTATTGTAATATAGAACATGAAATTTGGTGTTGAAACATTTTTTTTTCTCTCTTTTCCTTCTCTCTTCCACTAATGACTACCGTGGTACTTGAATTAAAGCTAATGGATGAAATATAGAAGCATTTGAAAAATGTTCGTATATTTTTTTAACTAATTTTTTAAATTATTTTATAATTTATTGAATTTTGGCAAAAAAGTATCAATATAATTATGACATCATGATTATGTCTCATACTTGGACAGATCTGACTCAGAACTGGCGGGACCTCTGGTCCAGCCAGTTTTAAAAAACATTAGTAATTGGTCATATTATGTTATTAAAGCTTTTGTTAGTTGCTGGGAGAATTTCACATATTTTAGGTTTTTTTTTCTTTTTTCTATACTACGAAATAGAAAATTGATGGATTTTAGCATGATAGTGAAATTAATTATATTTTATTCTGCAACTTTTCTTAAATACATGGATTTTTTATGTATTCCAACTAGGTGGTGGAAGAACTGATAACAGTATGTTTCCAGAGGTCGACAGCTCATGGAAAGTACGTCAAAATCTTCTTACTTTGAAACAATTCTCCATGCAAATTACACGAACACAGTGCACACTTTCATTTTATTCTAGTTAATGAATGTGTACCTTAAGGTTGGATAGTGGGTATTTTGAATAAAAGGGTATTTGAATTTGAGATTATGCATATGAGTTCTCACCTGGGACTCAAATCCAAATCCACCTCCATTTCAAATGCACATCTATCCAAATGTTAGATGCAAATCCAACCTTGTTGTAACATATCAATTTGTCTAGAAGTCGTTAACTTTTCTCAGTTGGTTAGCTGTGTGCTTCTTTGCTGCCAAGGATATCATTTGTGATGTTGGCTCATTGTTGTTGGGCCTTTGCATATCTTTTTGGTTCCTTTTTTCAATCAAATTATCCTCCTTGCCCTTGCATAAAAGGGTTATGGTTATACTTAATTGACTCATTTTAGTTATGTTTCCCCCAACTGGGTCTTTCTCGTAAGCCTTAAACTTTCTTGTGAAGTCAAACACCGAAAATTCTCTTGCTACCACTTCTATAAACTTTGTCAAATCCAAAAATTAAAATTTCTAGATTGTTTTTAATGCAAATTCAAATGTAGAAGGATATGTTGTACGAGTAAATGAAGAAATGTGATATAATCAAGTGCTTCATTACTTTATCCTTTTAACAACCTAAATCCTACCAATTCGGATAGTCAAAAAAAATCAGCATGGTTCTGGTCGTGTGGCACTTCTAATTTCCAAGTGGGTTGGTAAGATATTTTGACATAATTTGTCAATGACGATTGCAGACTTTTAATGAGATACAGAAGTTACTTAGTAAAACTAATGGGAAGCTTGTTGGCGACTTAATGACACCAGCCCCTGTAGTTGTCCGTGAGAATACTAATCTTGAGGATGCTGCAAGGTTCTCTCATGCCTGTTTTATACTTTCTTGTTAATTGTCTTCTGATTATATATTTGCCTTAAATATCAGAAAGCTGGAGCCTAACTAACTTTGGAATTTATCTTTATATCAGATTGTTGCTTGAGACGAAATATCGTAGACTTCCAGTTGTTGATGCAGAGGGCAAGCTGGTAAGCTTTTTGCATTTTTTTCCTTTAAATTCCTTGATACTCTCATCTCATCATGTGCTATGATGGTTTTAATGAATCATTATTCATACTCATGAAGGTTGGAATTATCACAAGAGGAAATGTCGTAAGAGCTGCTCTTGAAATAAAATGTGCCGCTGAAGAGGAAGCGTAGTATCCAAAATATTATTGGAGGAATTAGACTATGAATTTGTTCCACTGAGCTGGTCCAAGTTCGGCAAAGAAGAGTTTGGAGGAGCTCGGCCACATACAATTTTGGCTTATTCTGTATTACAACTCTTTTTTGCTGTTCCAAAGTAATCAATCATGGACCGATAATTCGTGTTGACCCCTATATTCTACCATTACTTTGTCCCCCCACTTTCATTGTGACTTGAAAGGGATTTGATAAGTTAGAAAAAGAAAGAACTGATTTAGATCTACTTTAAATGGACATTGTAATGTTATTGAGCACATGATTCTAGCAGATCGGAGGCTTTTGTACGGATTTATGTGGGTGGTGATATAAGTACGCCGCCAGGTTAGTTTGTCCTTGCTAGTTGCTGCGCCATTGAACGTATGGTTGTTAATTGGGAAGTGGTGAATAATGACTATTTTAATCCTTTGTGTACCAGATATCTATATATATGTTTATAGCTACATGCTGATTTTGTTGATGCGAACTGCCCATAAAGTCTTAGCATGTGAAAGCTGATTATTCCTCGTGCTGTGCAGTGTATTAGTTAAGTTCTAAATTAGTTTTCTTAAACCAGCCTCAATTATTGTTACTACGAAAATCTTCCCAGCTGATACAAGAAAAACCAGACCCCTATGACTGAATGCCACTGCTCTGGCTGCGTACACTACAGTCTTAATGCTGTTAGATTATAAACTATTAATAATAACCGGTAATCGTGGGATAATGTTTGTCCTCAACAATCTCTGCCACCTAAAACCAAATTTGTGGATTAAAGAGGGGGAAAGAGCACAAGTCAAAAGAAGAAAAGGCAAATGTGTTTATTTAGGGGGGCTAAAGCAAAGGCTAATTTGTAGTATCATTTATGTCTAGCTAAAAGAGGAGCGGCGATTTGACAATTAATAGAAAAATCAGAGGCCAATTGGAAGGCATTAAGGTGGTCCCATGATCCTAATCATCCTGCACCACCAAGGGTCAGGATAGCGCGCGCACACACACCTCGTTTGCGGTGGCCACGAGCCCCATACAAGCAACAGCAGAAGAACCAGAAAGTACCTAACTCGAAAAAATCTTATCACTTTAGTAGTTATTTATACAACTTTAGTGGTTAGCATGGCCATTTGCACCAACTGCTGGCGCGTAGGGCCACGCCTGTTTCCCCTCCTCCTATCCCCCACGCAGTCTGGACAAAACAGAAGAAGAGCAACAAAGCTCCAAATCGGCAAGTCGTTTGCCCCAAGTGCTCTACGACTACCCATCGATCTCTCTGTTGTGCATCCATTTCCCATTATTAACAGAAACATCCAATCCAATCCAATAAATTAAACAACCAAAAAAAAATTCCTCAAAATTACTAAAGAGTAGGCTGATTAAAAAAAAAAAATTTGCCCCAAGTGCTCTACGACTACCCATCAATCTCTCTGTTGTGCATCCATTTCCCATTTACAGAAACATCCAATCCAATCCAATAAATTAAACAACCAAAAAAAAAATTCCTCAAAATTACTAAAGAATAGGCTGATTAAAAAAAAAAAAAGTCATCACTAACCAATGTACAATTTTACAAGGCCAAAATTTCCTTAACAAAAAAAAAAAAATTCTGAATAAGATCAAACATAAACTGTTACAAAAACTAGTAGAGATATCAATAATAATCCACATATAATTAATTAATTAATAAGAAGGCATCATCATTTCATCAGCCATAATAACCTTAACATACCTCCCCAGGCGCACGTTAGAAGCAGCTAACCATCATCATGCCCACCACCACCCAAAAAAACAAAAGGGAAGAGACTTTGGTTCTTCCTATTCAAAATCCGAATCTTCCGGGTCGGGCATCTTATTCAAGTCTACCCGCTCCACGAAAGACTTAAATTCCGAGCTATCAATTGCCGATTTATTATGTCCGCCGCCGCTGCTATTGTTATTGGTACTATTGCTACTACTACTGTTACTCCCGTGCGGCTCTTCGTGGCCGGGGCCATGGTGGTGGTGGTTGTTGTTCAAGGCGGTTTCAAGAGCATCAACTCTAGAGCCAACTTCGATGGCTTTTTTCCTTATCGAAGCCGACGACAAATCACAGCATCCGCCGATACTTTCTCCCGCAAACTCAGGAAAATTAAGCCTCGCCGACGGCCCTCTTAAATAAAAAACCGCCGTATCATAGGCCCGCGCCGCCGCCACCGGAGTCGAATAAGAACCGAGCCAAATCCTTGACCGCTTATTGGGTTCTCTAATCTCCGCCACCCATTTCCCCCACTTCCTCATCCTTATACCTTTGTACGGCTTTTTAACACCCTCCATCCCTCTCTTCCTCGTAACCATCGCCTTCTCCACTCCATTCTCCATTGCTAAAAGAAAAAGAAAAATCAAGAAATCTGCACCTTTTCTTGTTTAAACGGATAAACAACCGATGATTAAAGAAACCCAAGATGGAAATTAGCTATCTTTTATGGGTTTTCCTTTTCATGGCCATAGGGTATGAAAAGGAAGAGGGGGTGTCATCTGCGCAATTTTACGCGCTGATGGTGATTTATGTTTACGTGTTTTTTTTTCTTATATATATATAAAGAAGGGAATTTTAAAGAAAGGAGAGAAAATCCAAATTCACCGACACAAATCTTTGTGGAAATTGTTTAAAGGAGAGAGCGTTTATGTTGGCTGCTATATGTTATGGGACTGATAGAGATAGAGATAGAGCGAAGGGCCATAACAGACGTAGGTAAAAGATTAGATAGATGCCTTCTCCCTTGGCATCCGGAGGCCTTGTTTGAGTTGCGTTTAGAAAGGAAAGAACGAAAATTTTACATTAGTGCCTTATTTTTATTTATATAATATATAGTGGTCGAATATTATATTATATGGTGTTTTATTATTATTATTATTATTATTGGAAATGAAATTATATAGTATTATTTGGTATAGGTGGGTGGTGGTAGTGGGGGAGGTGATGGTGGTGGTGAAGGTGATGGGTGGTGTTGTGTTGGGATGTCCTTGTGTGGGCAATTGAGGAGGTGGAATTCAAAGGGCTCCGAAAAAGAATTTCCATTTGTCAGGAAAGATTGATATTGATGGATGATTAATCAATTTTTTTTCTTTTAATATAAAAAAATGGATTACCACGAGTTCTATTAAACTTAAAGTTATAATTTTCGGTTATATAAAATAAATACATGCACATAACCACTAGAGATTTATTTTAGTGCCGAATAGTGATCGTGTGCATGTACATTCTTTTTCTCAAATATATATATATATATATTCTAAAAATGAAATATTAAATTTTTATTATAAAAAGTTATTTAATGATTATCATATAAAAAGTTAATAATCTGAGTTTGTGAATTTCGATCATTTGTTTATTAGGAATTTCACTTTTTTAATAAAGTTAAAGAAAAAAATGATTTTTTTTTACCTATAATTAAACTTCTAATCATAATTGAATTTTTTATTCGTTTCATATATAAATAATATTGCACTTAAGATTGAAATTTTTTTGTTGATTTAATGAAATTTTCTATGATATGAGTTTATTATGTCAGATTATAGATTAATTAATAAAAATTATTTAAATTGATTAGGTGAAATTCTTTTATGATCCAAAAAACAGGGTATCGATTATGATTAGTTAATTTATAATTTGATGGATGAACTCAATATATATTAAAAAAATTTTACTCAATCATCTTAGTCATATTTATTTTTTCTATTTATTAAAAATTTAATAAATCATGAATCACACAATGAAAAATAATTCATTATGATGACAAACAATTCATTTTCTTTAAATTTTATGATAAAATATAAATTTTTATAATATTTACAAAAAAAACTCAATACCCTCCAATTTTTTTTAATGGAAACACTCTCTAAATTTGTATACTCTTAATTAAAGGATTTGAACATTATTACACATAAAATATGATTATGCATTCAATTGATGTATAATAATTCAATGGGTTGTGAGCTGGGATTTTGGCTATTGGTTAATGGATTTTGCAATATCTAAAAAGGCAAGAAAATAATAGGTCGGTGGTCGGTGAAGAGATACCGTTAGGAATTGGACTTTCCCTTCACGCAATAACGATTCACATGAACTTACATTTTTGTCCTTACAAAAACTTCCAGCGCCTTGGGAAATTTCAGGATAGTTTTGGCATTTAGTTTCGTAGTGGCCCCCACCATATGTAGACGAAGGGTGTGGCCCCCAATATTTATTCACATTTGGTTAGGGCGGCTTAATTAATTTATTCTATGTGCATTAACTATTTTAATTTTGTTCAGAGATTTTATTTTCCTTATGTCCAATCCAATTATTTATTTTTATACTTGCATTTACCTTAGTTAAAATTTATTACATTTATAAAATAATAAATCGTGACTTGTGCACTGCACATATAATTTTTATTTAAATTAATTTTTAATTATTTTAAAATTTAAAAAATAATAATGATTTAAAATAATTATTTAATACATGCGTAAAATTATCTTATATGATTTTAAATACTAAAATTATTGAATTTTTATAATAATTATAATTGAATTTTGAAAAAATATTGATAAAACTCAATTAAGTGAAATCAAATTTTTTTAATATATAAAAGGGAAGTAAAATTGAAAGCGATTCAGGCAGATGATCTTGAAGTGTAGTGGTTAATAAGTAATATTTGAGGACTAAAAGGTCTTGAATTCAAATATCAGCATCGAGACATATCTAAAAAAATTGAAAAAGATTCAAATATTTACATCACATGTGCTATATGATTATGGTAAGTTTCTGTCTTCATAACTCTTTTTTTTTAATAATAGAATTTACTTTTAAGAGCTTTCAATTTTTTAAAAAAATGTTTATCTTTTATAGTTGAAATTTTATGCTATTATAAATTACTATAATTTTTTTTTAAAAAAAAATGTTGATGACAATATTGTACCTATATTGATTGCAATCATTTCAAAGCACAATCCAACAACTAAAGCATTAGATGTAACAACTATATCTATTATTAGGTTATGCTTATTTGAGCCTTTTAATTTAGTTGAAGCTTCTGCTTATAAATATTTATACATTAAAAAAATTCAAAAAAATATCATGAATTATTTGGACATAATTGTTTTCGATAAGGTTGTTTTTTGGTACAATTTTAATTTTTTGATGTACTAAGATTCTAAATTATTGAGTTTACAATTCATTACTGATTTCATTATTCAAATAATAACTTTATCATTTTTTATTATTAAAAGATTCCGTCTTGAGACTGCCAACCAAACTAATTATAATCAAATTGATTGATATGATATAAAAAAATAATTTAAGTCAGTTGACAAATATAACTACCATTGTGATTATTTTTTTAAAGATTTTTTTTTGTTATTATTTATATATAATAAGAAGAGCGAAATTAGAACTCACAAAACTTATATAAAATGAAAATAAAAAAAGATGTTGTTAATGATATCAACAATAAATAAATAAGTTATGGGCCTAACAGTATTTGACTTGTAAATAATATAGTCATCCATCTATTTTTAATGATAAATATCAAATAAATTAGTATACATTAATTTAATGATAATATAATACTATTTAAAAGTGAATATTAAGATTTGAGCATAATTGATATAATTTTTAATATAAAAATAATATTTATCCATTTTAAATTTTTAATTCACTATTTTTTTACAAATATATTAAAAAAATTAAGGTAACATGATTAAAATAGTTGATTTTATATACTTTTTTTCAAATATACTCACATTCACATTAAAATAGATAATAATAAATATTCTTAAAATTGTTAATTCTTTAATGTAAAATTAAAGACAATTAATATTGTAAAATTGGCTAACATAAATCAAATAAATGAATTTAACAAATCAATATTTCAAAATTTTTACTATGAAAATTCATTTCGAAAATACTAGCCAAATAATTAGAATTTATTGACATTTACTATCAAAAATTAATTTTATTTAATTTTTTAATAAATGCATTAAATATTTGATGTTATCAATTTTTTATAACAATATCTTAAATAAAAGTATAATGGGTAACTAGTAAATTAACCATAATTTGAAAAAAGAAAATAAATTATATTTTGAGATAGATGAAAAAAGAAATTTGAACTAAAAATTTGGAAGGGAAGTAGTAATAAAAATTATGGTTATTATGTAGCCTAACTAAAACCATGCTTTATTTTGTACTATATTTAAAGGTTAAATTTGGGTTCATAAGATTAGAATGAAGGAGTGATTCCATAGTGAGCTATAGCTGTAAACCAGTTGGCAAATGCAAATGGTGCCAACCCAAATGTCTAGCAACACTTGTCAATAATCCAAGAAGGGACCACTCATCAGCACATATAGAATGTAACTTAATTTAGGTTTGTTATAAGACTAAATTTTATCCTTTTGAAGAAAACAATCTTAAAACAATAAATACAAAAGATTTACTTTATTTTCACATTAATATTCTCTAACATAGTTTTCTATAATTAGATATTTGTTTGTAAGTTAGAATATTATTTCATGCAGTTTAGCATGCAGTTCTTACTGATATAGAATCAATAAAGAAGTTTCATCATTAGAAATAATTTTTTGAAAATTAAATTAGTTGATTAGTCAGTTTTAAGTCAATCGTTTTAATTAATTTAATAAGATTTTTTTAGAATTAAAAATACATATAACACTCATATTTAGAATTTTAAAATAATAAAAAATTAGTACAATATGAAAAAATAATATAAAAATATTTGTAATATTTATACTTTGATCAAAATAGTGCAGTTTTAAAAAATTTGGATTTTTCATAAAGTGATATAAATTTCAAATGATTTTTTTTTGTTTTGATTTTTTTAGTGCATTGATTTTTAACTTTTAATCAATCGAGATGATTATTGAAATTTTCAATTTTATTAGTCTAATTAATCGATATGATTCAATTTAAAAATACTGATTAAAAATAATAAAATTATATTTTAAATTTAAATTAATATGCAGTTATTAATTACATTGAGAACAATTTCATATTAATGCTTTAAATTATAGGTGATAGATGTTATATGACTATTCATAAAAAAAAAAGATATATAGTATTATTTAAAAAAAAAAGTGGAAGAGAAGTTGTAAGCTGAGCTGTAAATCAATTAAACAGCAATGAAGAAGCATAATTAAATTTTATTATTTGCAAGCATATGAGGAACTCGTCATCAAATTGTCTAATTACTTAACCAAAAAGCATAGACTGAGAAAGAGAAAAGTAAAATAAAATAAAATGGGAGAAAATAGATAAATCTTGTCCTCTTAACCTATATGAGTGTCTAGCTGAACGTCCATTCAACAGAAAGAAATCTTCAAACTGATCAAGTACGTAGGATTTCCTCGTTCCATTCTCTCATTGCAATTTCTATCAACATGATGTTTTTGTTTGAGATTCATGCACGGACCAATATTGATGCTAAGGAAACTAACCATGCAGATAACTAACAAGGTGATGTATAATTTTTATTGATTCTAGCTATAACTGTTTATTATTATTTCAATCAATTTTATTTATGAAAATTTTAAATTATTTATTAGTGAATATCAGAGTTCGAATTTCGTTGTCGTGAACTGTCATTCACATAGTAAAAAGAAAACGGAGAGAACATGGCACCGCAATGATGAGAGAAAACTGAGAGGTAAGAATCGGAGGCGATTCGGCAAATTGACGTTGGAAGAGAGGCATGAATATGGGATTTTCTTAGCATCCAATCAGATTGAGGCTCCCTATGAAGTGGTTTGGTCATCAAGTAAATGCACCTGGTGATAATCGTTGGCTCATTCATACCCACATGCCAATTCTGCATCTTTTTTATTTTTTGCCCTTAATAAGTTCGAATGACCAACCAATGTACTAAGTCAAGATATTTGTTAGGAGAAAGTCTTTGGTATCAACGCCACGAAAGAAGCATATATTTGGAAACATGTGCGTTGAACAAAAGATGTCTGTCTACTTAGGCCCGCCGTCCAATTATTGAGTTAAAACAAGTCAAGATTTAGGTGAAGATTGCAAAGAGCAAAAGCATCATCGAACTAAAACACATATAGAATTCACCTCATTATGCTTGGTGATGATATAATGGTGGTGTATGTCTGTCGACATTAAAAAAAATATAATTAATTAGAAATAATTTTAATTAATATAGATTAATAGATTATTAATTTAACTCTCATCGAAAGTCTATTAGTAATATTAGTAAAAAAAATTAATTAAGAGAGAGATGTTTATGATGAAGATGAATTTAAGATTAATTAATTAATATTATATTAATATTTAAAAATAATAATTATATTAAAGTAATTTTTTTTAAAACATCAATTATTCAGAAATAGAGAGAGTATTTTTAATATTTATTATCTTTGTTTGAAATTGTTTAAAATATACATATATGTAATATTTTATTAATTTATAATATTTTTTATTTATAT
>CATIWR010444425.1:0-62794 GCA_949677035.1 Omphalea diandra | reverse complement strand
ATTATTATTATTATTATTATTTTGAAGTATGCAAGATTATCTTGTTTATGAGTTTTTGAATATTTTCTTTCTCATTATTTAGGGTTATTATTTAGTATTATTATTATTCTTATTATTATGGGAGTATTTCCATGTTTTTTTATAGAATTTATTTTATAATTTTAGATAGAATATTAATGATAATATATTATAAACTATCATTTTTAAATTTAATAAAACATATATTATATTATTATATAATATCATATTTTGATAGAAGTTTCTGTGACGATAATTTATGAATAAATTAATATTTTACCAATATGTTACGTAATAACTAAAATAATAAAATAAAGGGAATTGAGTGAAACTTATATAATTGAAAGCATGTATTATATATTATATGCTGATAACATACACAATCTTAATCAATGTGCATATCGTGTGGTATTGTTAATCCGTTTAATAATCGTGCATTATGCATGCTTTGAAATCTAGGAGTGGGACAATCAACAACCTGAGGACCAAATCCTTTCAGATCTTTATAGACCCCATCACACACACACACACACATATATATGATTGATTCGCACTGATGATGTTTCCATTAATTTTCAAGTTTATGATGCAAATATCTCATTACGAGCAATTTGAGTGTTTGTTAGGTTTCAAGCTATGCCTGACTTAATAAAATGCTCGCTTTTTAAAAGAAAAAAAATTAAGTAGAAATGCCCTTATAAACATTTCCTCTCCTCCCTCTCACATTTTTCTTTCTTATTTTTTAATTTATTTTCATTTCACATTAGCTTGGCTATCAATTTATTATTTTCAAGTCTGCGATAAACTCTTTTTATTTTTTTTTTCAGCTTTTGAATAAATTCAGATTCAAGTAAATTTATAAGTCATATCTAATTAATATGTTATTTATGTGTTATGAAAATTATTGAATTATCATTAATGTATGTATATTCTTCATTTATGAAAATTTTGTTTTTTTGTATATTCTACTGAGTTATAGAGATTCAATTTTATATGATGGATTTTAACTTTTTTCAAATAGTCGAGTTCATTGAAGGACATTAAAATTAAATAATAATTATTAAGTGAAGGGTATTTATTAGAAAACATTGCAAAGGTATTTATTAGAAAACATTGCACTACTTCGTTAGTCAAATTAGTAAATATCAAAATTATTTGTCATTATTTTAAAAAGTTATGAGTTGCTTTTATACTTTTTGTATATTATTATTATTATTATATGATATCCATCGATCAAAATGCACTTTTATTTAAGATTGAAATATTTATATATTCTCTTGAAAAAAAAAAAAAAAAGCTATGCATCACTCATAATTATAACGAAGAAACACTTAGCATGTTTTTGTTTTCTTATTTTAAATTTGGCTTTATGATTTGAATTCTTTAGATCAATTTGATCTAAACTAAAACTTATAATATGCAATTAATAAACTATTTCTTCAAATTTAAATATTATTTATCCTTAATTAAAAAAATACTATTACAAAGCCACTAGTACTAAGCGCTCAAGCATTTAATGCTAGCTTATGTCATTTCACTATTACCATTAAAGTTTCGTTTGTTTTACGAAAATAATTTGTTTATAAAAAAATTTAAAAAAATATTTTGAAGTATATATTTTCTAACATTTAAAATACATTATAAAAATATTAATTTTTCTAATTTATAAGATTATTATAAAATATAGACCATAAACTCTTTAGAGGAAGCTCAAATAAACTAGGTCCAAAACCTTTCAAGTTTTTTGATTACTGGATGTCCTCATTAGGTTTTATTGATATGGTAAAGGGGTGGTGGCGACAATTATATGGATTATAGCATAGACCTAATGTAATTCACAAAAAATTCATTGCAACAAACATCATTTGAAACAATGGAATGTGAATTCTTTTGGACTACTACATAAAGAGATTTCATCTATTGAAGAACAAGTTGATGCAATAGATAAGCACATAGAGGCCTTAAATACTAGCGAAAATGATATCTCCAGAAGAAAAAATTTAATGATGGAGCTTTGGGATAAATATAAACAAGAAAAAAATTTCTGGAAACAGTAATCTCGGTGCAAATGGATTAGAAGTGGAGAAAGAAATACCAAGTTATTTCATCTTGAGGCAACTGTAAGAAAAAAGAGAAACTTTATTGCCACCATCAAACATGAAGGCAGGTTGGTACCTTCGCCTAATGATATAAAAGTGGCTGCAAAAGAATACTTTTTTAATTTATTTACTGATGTTGATTGGGAATGACCATCTTTTCGGGTCTAAAATTCAAGAAACTGTCAAATAAAGCAAGGACATTGTTGGATGCTCCCTTTGATATTAAGGAGATCAGAGTAGCAGTGTGGGAATGTGATGGAAGTAAGGCACCTGGACTAATATGGTTACAACTTAAATTTCTTCAAAAAATGTTAAGAATTTCTTCAGCATGACATCTTAACTTTATTCAACCACTTTCACAGTACCAATTATCTACCGTTTGCAATGTGATCATCCTTTACATGCCTAATACCAAAGGTTGATGATGCAGAAGAATTCAAGGATTTTAGACTGATAAGTTTGGTAGGCTGTGCATACAAAATCATAGCAAAAGTACTTTCATCCAGATTGAAAAAAATGATGAATGAAGTAATAAATGAACATCAGCTAGCTTTCATCCAAGGAAGATATATCTTAGATAGCATTCTCATCGCAAATGAGTTTCTTCATTCTCTTAAGAAGAACAAAGATACAGGGATCATCCTTAAACTGGACTTTCACAGAGCTTTTGACTCAGTATCGTGGAACTACCTTTTCAAGATAATGGATATGATGGGTTTCAGCTCAAAATGGATTTCTATGATCAGCAGTTGTATAGGCCAGTCCTCAGTTGCGATTTTGATCAATAGATCACCTTCGAAATTCTCCTCCATGCAAAATGTCTAAGACAAGGGGACCTTTTGTCCTTATTTCTCTTTAATATAGCCGCATAAGGAATAACACAAATGTTCAATAAAGCAGTTGATCTTGGTCTTTTCAAAGACATTGAAGCCAAAAGAGGTGGAATTAATATTCCTTTCTTACAATTTGCAGATGACACAATCTTATTCTGTAAAGCTAATTTTTATGACCTGCATAATATCAAAAGATTACTCTGATGCTTTGAAGTTATGTCTGTTTTGCAAGTCAATTTCTCAAAAATCCGAATGACGGGTATTAATGTCAAAGAAAGCTGGTTGGAAGTTGCAGCTAGCATTCTCAAATGTGATTCAGTATCTCTCCCCTTTCGATATTCTGGTCTTCCTCTTGGTGCTGAGGGATGAGCATTTGGGTGGTTCAGTTGGTTTTGATGGTTTCTATGAACCGAACGAAATGAACTGAACTAGCTGATTTTCTAACTGAATCGAACCGAAAAATTATAAAAATCGATATTAACCAAATCGATAAAATCGAAAAAATATTTATAAAATCAATCCAAATTGAAAAATCATAAAAACCAATATTAACTAAACCGAAAAAATAAAAAAATATGTAAAAAAATCGAACTGAACTGAAATCTTATAAAAATTGATTAAATCGAACTGAACAAACCAAAATAGCATACAAATTGAACTAAAAACTGAAACAACCAAAAATTCAGTCATTCTTCACATATGAAATAAAAAAAAAAACACTTCAATTATTGGTTTCAAACATCATCAGTAATATTAACACAAACATTACAACATAGAAAATAAATATTACAAAACAACACTAAATAAAAACATGAAAATAGATATCAAGTCATACTCTCACAAATGCCAAAAATTAAAAATATTACAATTGAAAGTTATTACAACACAACAAGATCCCTTCATAATCCAACTAATCCAGAAATTGTCATGTACAACCTCTTCAAACTTGTAATAAATTTAAATTAAGAAAGTCAATATTTCATGAAAAAAATTAGAAGCAAACTAGAAGAATAAATTATAATACCTTTAATAAAAGAAACCAATCAAACTCAATAGCAATCACAAGTCCACAGTCTCTAAAGCAATATTTTTCCATTTTAAATCATTAATAATAAATTTTTTATAAAAAAAGATCATAAACACTTTATATTTGTATTACTTATTATTTAATATAAGAATTTTTTTTTATAGATTTCACCTATCATTGATGATTGTTATTGGCTAACAATGATTAATAATAGATGTCAGTAGTTAAAGATGATTGATTATAATTAATATATGCATTCACATGATTTATTTTTCATTTAAATGAGTTTATCAAAATTTAAAAAATAATTTTCTATTTTAAAAAGAGAAATAATTTTCCTTGAAAATTGCTTAATTTTGTAATAACAAAGAAATATTTTTCATTAACTAATTTTTTACACACTCCAAACATCAAAACATAAAGAAAGCGAAACAAACAAAGGCTAAGAATGCTTCTTTTCTATTGTTTGTTTCTTCTATTTTTTCTATCCGTCAAGCCTATATATATGTTTAGGTTTGATTTAGAATTTTGTGGGTTAATCCCGCAGATTTTATTTATTTTGTTTGAGCCTAATTCATGTATGTGTATGTGCATGAGATTGTAACTATTTATAAATAGAATTTTAATTATAAAGTAATTATTATTTATTCTTAATTTGTATATATAAATTTTATATTGGTAAAGTTAATATATTTATACCCAATAAGTCTCTGTTCTATTTATTTTTTAAGCACCAAGGATTTCTTACAATCTATATACTACTTACTTAGACTGGTGGTTCAATTTACATATCCACATAAATAGAAGGTTTAATTTATACATTTACTCTTTGATTAACAAATTTTTTATTTATACATCGAGACTCAATTAACTTGTCTATATATTCTTATTACTCTTTTAAATTGATAAAAAGTTGATGCTCAAGACATTAAAAATAATGAAAAAAATAAATTTAAATTAATTATAAAAAATAATGCAACTCAAATTTCAATTTTTCATTTTATATAAATTGTATTTTAAAATCTACTTAAAAATTAAATGATAATTTGAAATAAGTATTTAATACTTTAATAATTAAAAAACCTTGAAAAATTAAAAAAAAAATCTATCTATTGATCTGATCAAGTTGATACATTTATTATTACATTTAAAAAATTAAAGATTACTATATTACCATTTTTTCTCTATTTCTTTTGGTGTATTGGACGGCGCTAATTAATTTATTACAATAATAATAACAGTTGCGGCAGAGAAAAACAAAAAACAAGAGATATTGTTTCCAGAGTTCTATTCTGAAGAACAAATAAAAATCACAAGTTACGCCACCGACCAGCCGCAGCCATCCATTTTCTACTTTCTTTAGAATCCGGAGCTGGTTCCCCTAGGCATGGGAGTGCTCCACATGCAAACCCCACCGCCCTACGAGACCTTTATACTATACGACACTATACTATTACCAATGTGATGTATTTTCATATAATTTTTAATTTTTAAAAATTCTATAAATACTTTAATATCAATCAAAAAATAATTTTAAAATTTTAATTTCGCTCTATTTTTTAGCCATATGGATTAATTTAATTAAATTTGATAAATAGATTAATAAATAAAATTCTCAACCTGTCTAATTTTAAAAACTAGTAAAAAATAGATTTTCAATATTAGTGAGATCTATCTTAATAACCTTTTATTTTAGTTCATATAAAAAAAATAAAGTAACTTGGAGCATTATAATATATGGCGACTAAAAAGAATCATTAATTTCGCATCCCTATAACATTGATCTATCAATTGCGAATTTTATATAAAATATTTCTCGAAATTTCATAATTTACCATCATTAAATAAAATAAAAAAATAAATTTAAATTTAAAATATTATCAATAAAAATTATTACACCTAATCACTATGCCACTCATTCTTTCATCGAGCAAAATCTCTTTTACTCCAAATTAAAACATACTAGTATGAACTCGCATATTACATGGTATAATAATAATAATAATTTTAAATAATTTAACATTTTTATTTTTATTAAATAATTAGTCAAATAATTAAAATTAATATATAAATAATTATTATTTTATAAAAAAAATTATCAAATAAATAACATAATAAAAATAAACTTTTCAAAACTTATAATTATGTATAGAGTTAGTTGTAAAAATATTATTTATTGATTTATATTTTCAATGTTATATGATATAATTTCAAAAGAAATTTTATTAAATTTAAACGAAGTAGCTCTCAATAATTGATAAAATAAATAATATTAAATATTTCATAACTAAAAATAAATTAATAGTACACACATATATGCGAGGTAATTATAACAAAAAATCGTCTATTAATTCATATTTTCAATATTGTGTAGCATAATTTTAAGATAAAATTTATTAAATTTAAATGAGGTAATTTTTGATAATCTAATACACTAGTGTTTGCTCTTACTATATATTTAGAATTTTTAATAAACAATGAAAGTCATTCCAAATCTTGGCTTTCTATTAAAAATTTTGACTTATTTAAATTTTCTAATTTCCTACTTAGAAGTAGTTTTTTAAATTTTTTGTTCATAATACATTGATTTTCTATTTAAAAATATTTTTTGATATGACAATTTTCTATAATATAATGTAAAATAATGACATGTGAATGTATTATACATAATTGTTTGACAATGATTTAAAACTAAAATTTGAAATTAAAATTAATAATATATATTAGTCATAAATCCATGCATTGTGTTGGATAATATAATAATAAATTTTAAATAAATTTAATATTTTATTTTTATTAAATAAATTAATTATTATTTTATAAAAATTTATTATTAAGTAAATAAATAATAAAATAAAATTTTAAAATTTATAGGTATGTACGAAAGTAATTATAATAAATAATTATTTATTAATTCACACATTTAATTTTGTGTAGTATAATTTCTAGAAAAAATTTATTAAATTTGAATAAAGTAAATTTTTAATCATCAATAAAATAAATAGTATTAAGTGTATGTATATATGAGATAATTGTAATAAATAATTGCCTATCAATTCAAACTTCAACTTTGGTACTATAATTTTAAGAAAAAATTTATTAAATTTAAATAAATTAATTCATAATAATATATTATATTGTTGATGACTTTTATATAGTCATAATTATAAACAATAAATTAACTTATTTTTAATTTTATTTTTTACTTAAATAAATTTTTACTTTAAAATTTTTTAATTTCTTATTTAAAAATTATTTAAAATTTTTACTTTTTATTTTTCTAATTTTCTTTTCAAAAACTTCTTTTGTATGATTTTAGTTTCCTTTTATAATTTTTACCATTTATATTTTTAAATTTTATATTTAGAAATTTTTACATAATAATTAATTTTTAATTTTTATATAATTATTTGATGAATAATAAATTATTATTTAAAATTAAATTTTAAAACGAAAATTAATAATATTGATGTCACCACACAAATAAATACTAGTATACTTTTTGTTGGCACATCATGTCAACTGATTGGGTGGTTTATTGTTAAAGGTAGGACCCAAAAAATTCCAAAAGTGAAGGATTGTGCATCTCTCCTTATGCTATATCTCTTATTATATTAGAAAAAGAAATACGCTGCTACTATAAGTATTGAGAAAATATCAAAATCAAAATCCAAATCCAAAATAGCCAGCCAGACCTCACCGGGCCAGCTACAGAAGTTCGGGCAGGGGCGGGCCACGGGCAGCTGCAAGAACCAACCACACCTCAGCCCACGCCACCAGCCCCGGGACACAGAATACGTGTTTGTTGACGTTATAAGGAAACAAACACCGAGTGCCACCTTACCTGCTTTTCTATTTTTGACCTTTTATCAGTTTTAATACAGACGAGAATTTTCTTTGTAAAACAAAGAATCTAACTCAGAAACACAATCTGCCCGTTTCCTTTTGGTTTATTTATAAATTTAACTCATACCTAGAAGGAATCGGATTCTGAACTTTCCATCTTCGTGGAATGCGGGCAGATTTAAGTTTCTGTATTTGTTGTACATAATAATAATAATAGTAGTAGTAGTAATAATTTAGGACTTCCGTTTGTTGTTTTTCCTGTAAATTAGAAAATACCCAATTGGAAAAATATTGTTGACTTGTTTATTTTGAGGGAAAGGTGTGATTTTTGATGGGTTTTCTTGTTGATTCCCAAAAGGACGGTGGATTTGGTGTAGTTGGAGGTTGTCTTAAGAGTTTGGTAAGGAGAAAACAGGTTGATTCTGCTCATGTCATTGCTGATTCTCACCATCAGTTAGCCAAGGAGCTGTCTGTTCCTCACCTTATTGCAATTGGTACTTCTTTTTCTTATGCTCACATAATTGATATTTGTTCTCCTGTCATGAGGTTTTTAGCTTGGGATCTTTCTGTTCATGGGTCTGGGTTTGTTTTCCCTTTGTTTTATTTTATTTTGTTGGAGCGTTGTGGAGGCGGGAGGGAGCTGGGCGGGTTAGTAAATAATTTTTAATTGTTTGTTATTCAACGTTTTGGATAACACTTACATTTTCTGGTGCCTTTGGTTTCAAACTGTGGTTTTTCTGGACTGAAAAATACTTTGCTGGTGATTAATACATACTCCATATACATTTTATATGCATAGTTTTTAGTCCTGAATGATTATAGAGGTAAAACTAAAAATTTTGAAGTTCTTGCGACAATTTAATGTATTTTTTCTTGTGTATTAGTTCTTCCCTCTTTATTCCTGTTAGCTTTTTGAATGAATGATTTATGTGCTACCACTTTCCAATTTAAGTATTAATTGAAATCTTACATCCCTTTATTAGGTGTTGGCTCAACGATTGGAGCGGGTGTTTATATTCTTGTTGGAACTGTTGCTAGAGAGCATTCGGGTCCTGCTCTTGCTATTTCCTTTCTGATAGCTGGAATTGCTGCTGCTCTCTCTGCCTTTTGCTATGCAGAGCTTGCAAGTAGATGTCCATCTGCTGGCAGTGCCTATCACTATTCTTATATATGTGTCGGAGAAGGGTAATGACTCGCTGTTTCATTTGCAAAATATTTGAACCTCTGTGAAATATTCCATCTGATTTAGTTCTTTCTCATAATCGTTTTATCTCTTAATTGAAAAGAAACAAATTAGTGGTTATCTGTAACTTTTCCCCCCTAACATTTACATGGTATCAGGAGAGTTAGTTTCTGATAATTTGGTTTAATTCAATGATATGATCAACTGTAAGCACTTTGCTAGTGATATTGTTCTACCTTTGTATTTCTGTAGTGCGTGGCTTGTTCATTGGTTTAGTTCAGCATTTGGACATACTGTTGTTCTCGTTAGAAATTGTAATGTTTTTTTTCTTTTTTTTTTTTTTGTTTCTTAATTATCTTAACAAAATCAATGTGCAGTGTTGCATGGTTGATTGGGTGGGCTCTAATATTGGAATACTCGATTGGTGGATCGGCAGTTGCGCGTGGCATATCTCCAAATCTGGTTTAGTGAATTCCTCTACCCTGAACTTCTCACTGTCCTGTTTTTTTTTTTTTTTTTTTGTTATAACAAAAAACTTTATAATTTATATTTTAGGTTCAGTTATTTCTGTCTTCTGGTTTAAAGTATAATTTTGTTTAGATTGGTTCTCGTTCTAGCTGGTTTAGATATTCCTCTACCCACACTTTTTTCCTTTTTTTTGTGCATGTCATTTCTTGATCAATGAGTAAATGTATCTTTTTCTAATTTACATTTTTGAATGAATTAAATTGTTAAGATTGCTAATTTTATTACAATTTCAAATAGAAAAATTAACTTCCAAGTTATTCATCTCAATTTCTTAAGCTTCAGAGGCCACATCGAACTCTTCTTCTTGGGGTTTAAGTTTTCCTGTTTACTGAACAACTAAAATCTTGTTTCATACTATGGCATATGAGACTGAAGTTCATTTAGCTGATTGCAACCTGCAATCTAGGTTGAGTTGAACTTTCAGGATGTTGGAATAATATAAACCTCCAGCGATTAGTTTGGGTTCTTGAATTTTCCATAGTTTTTGACATAATAGCGACCTTCCTGTTTTTCCATTTGTTTTCTTTGATGCCTTGAGCTTTTAAATCCAAGGTTTAGTATGTCGAGTTGAGTTGGGGCAAATCCTTGATCTTACATTTGAACTGCTGATAGACTTTTTAAAATACGGTTACTTGTCTTAAAAATAGTTGGTCAATGGATAAGGAGTTTTTTTCCAACTCCCTTCTCTCTCATCTTCTTCTATTCTTTTATCTGATATATGTCATTTGTTTTTTCTCCTTTTATTTTTCCTATCAAGGTGTTATGATCTAAAGGAGTGATTGGTGTGCATATGGGGATAGTCTGCATGCTTTCGTTTTCTTATTTTTCAACTTCCTTATATTTTTCTTCTCATTTTGAGCTATTATATGCATTTAGGCATTCTTTTTTGGAGGTCAAGATAGTCTGCCTAGTTTTCTGTCTCGTCAGCTTATTCCCGGGCTAGATATTGTGGTTGATCCTTGTGCTGCAATTCTAGTATTTATTGCTACTGGACTTTTGTGTGTGGGAATCAAGGAGGTAATTTCCATTCATCTTTATGATTCATCTGTCTCATGCAATCCTTTATGGGCAAAGTGCTGGTCTGTTTGTGAGTTTTTGCACACTTTAACTCCTTGAACAAATTCACTAGTGCAGAGTACTGTGGTACAAGGTATAGTCACTACAGTGAATGTTTGTGCCATGATTTTTGTCATAGTAGCGGGTACTTATCTGGGCTTCAAGACTGGATGGATTGGATATGGGCTTCCTACTGGGTAATAGGCATCACATGTTGTAAATTCACTCAAATAATGATTCATAAAATGGAAAAGTGCATAGCTAATATATAATTGTTGAATTGGTAGGTATTTTGCCTTTGGAGTAGATGGAATGCTTGCAGGATCTGCAACAGTCTTTTTTGCTTACATTGGTTTTGATTCAGTTGCTAGCACTGCTGAGGAGGTATGCACTTTTTCTCCCCCCCCTCCCCTTCTCTTTTCTTTCTCTTGGTTTCCTTTCTTTTAAATCATAATTTCCTTTATGTATTAAATAATTATCTAGTAGATAAATTGTCTTGCAGGTGAAGAATCCTCAACGAGACTTGCCTCTAGGCATAGGGCTTGCGCTGTCCATTTGTTGTACTTTGTACATGCTAGTTTCAATTGTCATTGTTGGTCTGGTACCTTATTATGCTATGGATCCTGATACTCCCATATCATCTGCATTTGCTGAGCATGGCATGCATTGGGCAGCGTAAGTTTGTAGTTTTGCTTGATGTTAAGATGCATCAATTTTTTCCCTAAATGTTATGGATGTAATTGAAAGCTTCCATTTGAAAATTATTTTGTCGCTTTGATTCCAGGTACATAATAACTGCTGGAGCAGTTATGGCTCTCTGTTCAACCTTGATGGGTTCAATTCTTCCTCAGGTAATAATTAATCAACTGCTGCCAGTCCTTGGTATTATTGTTAGATGATGACTGCCTGGATTTGCAATCAATATTCGTGACTTGCTATTATATCTGATTTTGAGCCCTGGGTCTATTTATACTATTGTTAAATATGTGTGTGTGTGGTCAGTTACCTTTTTTTATCTGGAAACTGGTTGATCCTTGGAATTTCAAATCTTTTATTTGGATTAACTTACGCTATCTACCCTTGGTATCATAATTTTGAAGGAGGCACCCATATCACATCCGTATGTCATTGATGTAACTTGATTTAATTAGAGAAAGTCAACTATTGCGCCTCAATGTATTTTGGGTGAACCAGCTAGTTCTGGGTTCAAAATATGTTGATTTGAGAGTATACATTTTTCTTTTCATTATGTGTTTTCTTATCCAATCTAAGGAGGTGTTTGATAACCATATTAAACATTTAAAATTAAAATATTCAGCACTTCTTTTTTAAGATTGTTTGATAACATTTTTTTTAAGTTCTTAACATTTTAAGCGGGTTTGATAATATATTTTG
Organism: Omphalea diandra; assembly: GCA_949677035.1. Taxonomy (NCBI): domain Eukaryota; kingdom Viridiplantae; phylum Streptophyta; class Magnoliopsida; order Malpighiales; family Euphorbiaceae; genus Omphalea; species Omphalea diandra. Next base: position 50,809 of record CATIWR010444425.1, on the reverse strand, counting down.
TTAAGCACTTAATTCCAAAAAATCACTCAATCTGATAAGTAGAAAATTTTTATTTAATAGATTAAGTTATAGAAACAATTTACTATTTTGAGAATATCTATTCATTATCACAATCCTTTCCTATTGACAAGATCTAATTAATAGGTTTAAAATATTTAAAATCAAATTATTTGATAATTTAGTGTAAAATTTATAGTTATTTTATCTTAAATTTATCTTTTATATTTAATTTTTTTTTCGAAAATTTGATATCTATTCAATGATCACGTAGCTCTTAAAATTTTTATTACTAAAATTATTTAGCTCTTAAATTTTCACCACTAAAATTATTCAGTACTTAATTTTTTAGCATTTAATTTTCAGTTTTATCAAATAATACCTAAGTTTTAGGAGAGAATTCAAAGTTCGATAGTACACATTTCTTCCAGTATGCAACTTCATAGCCATTCCAAGTTTTGGAAGACAATTGAAAATACAAAATAATGTTATCTCATATCTAGCTTGTGATTCATCTGTCATCAATTGTGCTGAAGATTCTAAGTGTAGATGTTTGAAATTACCTTTAAAATCAGCGGCAGCATTCTGGGACTACTTTCATATTTTTGGGATGATTTAGAGAGTTTTGACTAAGTGAACTCATTAAAGTGTCCGTCTCTCTTTAACCTTTCTTAGGGGGCCTAAGTGTTAGTCATGTGTCCTATTGGACAAATGCCAATTTTCTATTTGTTATTTAACCAACATAAGTTTTGGCTTACCAGATCATACCCTTCTCTCATTTAGCACTATAGTACCCCTTCATACACTCCAATTAAGGATTTTTGGCTCTCACTTTCTCTCTTAATTATATTATTTGGTTTCTCTCTCACTCCTTCATATCATCTTCTATCTTTTACCATTTTAATATATAGGTTTCCTTGTTGATACATCTTGATATATACTTCTGAATCACCATATCTCTTGACATGCACTCGATGTATTCTCATGAGTTATTTACATACATTTCTTATTATAGATGTTTCTAGCGTTGTATCTTATTTATCACCTAAACAACTAAGATTGCTGACTCTTCCTCTCTCACCTTCTCTAAATTATAGTATTACTAATGCACAATACTACCTCTCTCTAGCTACTCAAAGAACTGTATATCTGCAATAAATATCACTTTTGGCATCACATAGTAAGGAAAAAAAAGATCAGAAAGCCAAGATATGGTATTTGAACAGAAAACCAAGTGCATTTCCAACATGTTTTAAGCGGATGCTAGAATGTTATTATTAAGTTGATAAGTACTTAACAGAAATAATCTTAGTGTTGGTACCATTGAATAGGGAAAGGGGAAAGCCCAATATCCTATTCTCATTTCTTACTTGACAAAATAAACCAAACATGAGTGGAGTTAATTCCGTGGTTTGTGAGGCTTTTTGTTTTTATGGTTGAGTTAATGACTTCTGAATGTCATGCATCTTTTTGTCTTTTTCGCAGCCACGGATTTTGATGGCAATGGCTAGAGATGGATTACTGCCATCATTCTTTTCAGATGTTAATAGAAGTACTCAAGTTCCTGTAAAGAGTACATTGGCAACTGGAATGGGTGCTGCAACATTGGCATTTTTTATGGATGTTGACCAGTTGGCAGGAATGGTAAGGAGAGAATGTTTTTACAGATCTCTTTTAATAACTGAGCGTAGACCAGACAACCTCCTGTTACTTTGATTTTAATTTCTAAAATGTGGTTTCCTTTACCAGAGTGTATTGAGAGGCAGTATTAGCTTTACACTTCCTCCTTAACAGGAAGTATACCCCATCATCTCTACACTTTTCCATAGTTGGAGAGAAAGCGATCTTGTTCCCACTCCCATGCATGAAACATGGTGAATCTTTACCAACCGAGATTCTCTTCCATTATTTTGAATGCGGCTCACTACAATGATCCAAAATCTCCAAAGGGAAAGGAAAAACTTACAAATAAAAACCAAGCATTTTATTCATTTCCTACACTACCATCAGTGAAATAGAACAAAATGTAACTTCCCATTTCAGTTGGTTTCAAGATTCTAACCTTATTTCTTGATTGTTTATAGACTGGCCAGAATTGTTGCAATGTAGATTGGTTGAGTGGCACAAGGGTTGTGGTCTGAGAGTGCTAACTGAGAGAGAGAGAGAGAGAGAGAGAGAGAGAGGCCTGATATAAGATTTCACAGGTAAGTGTATTAGCAAATAGTTCATTTATAACCTTGTGTGCATGCAAAATAGCCACACTAGTGTGAGGATCCCATTTTACCTTATTTGTGTTCCATCTGGTCCTATCAGGGAAATTTTACATTTTCTTTCTTCATTCCACAACTAAATGATAAGTAGCTAGTTTACTTCTAATGATGTTTGGACCCAGCAATGCTTCCTAGTAGTGAGCCCCTGTACAGTTGTCCTATTTTAATATATTAATTTGTTGAGATCTTTTTTCATCTAAAAATTTGAACCTAATATAGAGGCATGTGTGACGAAATAGATACTAGCTGGTTCCTCTTATCAGTTTCTTGCACATATCTTTTAGGGTCCTTTGAGAATTGGTGTCTACTACTTCCTATATTTAATATAGGCACTTTCATCTTTCAACTTTCTAGAATAACACAATTTTATGTTTCAGCTGCACCACATCGATCCACTTGCAGTCTATTTTTGGTCTGAGATGTTTGACTTTTTTAAAACTGCAGACTTAAGTTTGAAACTGTGTAGATGAAAGTATGTGTTCTGCAAAATGTCCTTTTTTCCCCTCTGGTTGTATCTCCCTATATTTTGTAACGGAATACTAATCCTGGCTGTTAATTTTGGCATCTTGTGCAGGTCAGTGTGGGTACACTTCTTGCTTTTACCATGGTTGCAATTTCTGTATTGATACTCAGATATGTCCCACCAGATGAGGTGCCATTTCCATCCTCACTTCAGGAAACAATTGATTCTGTGTCATTGCGGTACAGTTTGAGCAATCTGGACACTAACGTTGAAAAGTCTGAGATTTATGCTACCACTTCAAACACTTTGCCTCTACTAGGCAAAAAGAATGCAACAGTTGAATATCCTATGGTTGAAAAACATGAAGCTCAAGGCAATTGTAAGTTCCTTGTTGGCATCGTGCTTTGATTTAATTTTTTTTGGCATATATCGTGATATTAGGATAGGTAATAGAGATGCTCTCTCTTCTTCTATCCACACCCCACCCAAAGCAAGGACATGCCTTATTTTCCTTTTTAAATTCTTGGGTGCCTGCCTCAACCTTGTGGGTTAACATGCTTTACTTGTTATCCCAAGTTAACATGTTCATTGTGGCAATCAAAGTATGTAAAAATCTAGCCTCTTCACATGGCTGTGAAATATTGAGCTTGATGACTCAATGTATTTTCACTAGTATCCATGTAAAATTTGTTGCTATTTCTTGACTTCCATCACTTAGATTCTGGTATTCTAATTCTCTTTAATCTGTTTATTGTTTTAGTTGTCCTAAAAGAAGAGAACAGAAGAAAAATTGCTAGCTGGACGATAGCATTCACGTGTATTGGGGCATTTCTTCTTACATATGCAGCTACTGATTTGAGTCTTCTCAGGTGGGTTGAGCAGTACATTGTTGGCTTTTATTAATGATAATTTTCAGGTTACATAATTGAATTTCTTTTAATGATTTGGCCTTGGAGACATGTATGGAAGAAAAGTTTTTTTTTTTTTCAAACGGTTTTCAAGGATTAGTTGTCCATAGCTATAGTCTGAAACCAGTTATAAGTTTTGCAAGGATTTTTGACTGACTGAAAATTGGGAGTTAGAACCCCATGGTTGGATTGAGTGAATGGCGAAGTCTCTAATTATGCTTCTCTCAACATCAGTTAGTCATTTGTTTGGGTTTTTGGTCAGGCCTATTCGCTTTACGTTGTGCGGTTTTGGTGGTGCTCTTCTTCTGTTTGGTCTGATTGTGCTGACCTGTATTGAACAAGATGATGCAAGACACAGTTTTGGGCACTCTGGCGGTATGTATCCAAGGCACAATTACGTAGTTTAAATGTCAAAATAGCAATGAGTTTTGCATGTGTATATATTTGAGTTCACGTTGGGAATTATTCACATTTAGTATGGCAAACACGCATGAATGTTTGCCCCTTGAAAAGGCCCTAAATTGCTGCTATATAGACCTGTGCTTTTCAGTGGGCCTCATACTGAAAAGTCATTCAATTGCTTGACATTACTTCCAGATCAACTCTAATGAAAGCCAGAAAGTCAGTCGTGACACACATGTTAGCATAGTTTTGCAAAATCGCTCTCGTCACCACATCCTACGACTGAAAACACCCACTGATTATTCAATTTCTTAACTTGATGTACAGTAAAGTAAGCCAATCCCCTTTCTCTGTGTTACCATAGACTCACAATCTGTAGTCATCTTGCCATTCAATGTCTATCCTTATTTAATAGTGTTATAATTCCTTAGAAGGCATGGTTTCATAGTGGGTGTTGTTCCATTTTTTCAGTCTAAATTAGAAATGTGTTTAATGATGTGTTATATGTTTTCAGGATTTATTTGTCCATTTGTTCCACCCCTTCCTATCATCTGCATCCTCGTCAACGTATACCTGCTGGTTAATTTGGGGTGAGTCTGCAGTTTATTATTACCATTCAGAAGAATTACAGTGTGTGTCAATTTAATGAAATATTGTTGCTTGTCTGAGGATTTGTGCTCACATGAAAATGTTTTGAAACTCTTTATCTGTTTGCGGATCACATTCTTTTTGGTTCTCATCTGCTGCATTTGTTTGAACCTTCAGAGTTGCCACCTGGACTCGTGTTTCAGTTTGGCTGCTTATCGGAGTGGTTGTTTATGTATTCTATGGGCGAACTCACAGCTCATTATTAGATGCAGTGTACGTGCCTGCAGCTCATGCTGATGAAATTCATCGCAGTTCTGGAGATAGTTTAGCTTAGAAACGCAGCTGGTTTTCGATGACCAGGATGAATGCCTTCACATGTGATTTACAACAGAATCTCTTTGTTGTATCATGGCAATCTCAATGTGTTGTATGTATAATTATGTTAGCAGTGTCGTGACTCAAAATCAGCTTCATGAATATAGTATTTTATTAGAGAGGTGACCCGCTATGTAAATAGTTTGCCAATTGAAATAAGATTATTTACCTGTTCGCTTTTAATTCTTTTACTTTCTTTCCACCCAGTTTTAAAACTGATGTCAATATAAGTTCATGAGCACATCAAAACAGGTAACAATAGCACCTATGATGGCATGGCAGGCAGCGATGCAAATACGAGAATTTATCAGATGAAGACATGCACAGACCTGTTTTTGAACTTCAATATCTAATAATTTGACGCTATATGTAAAGCATTATTTGCTAATCCCATTTTGGTATACCCTCCATTGAGAGCATCAACTCCACCAACGCAGCTATAAAGCACCTAAAAAATCAATCCTACGATACTTTGGCTGTGGAATTCTGACAAGCAACTCTTGATCACAATTACATCTGAAGTGTTGCAGGTTTTTATTTCATCCACTAAGAGCAATTCTCCCGAGGCGAAAGTGGATTTAGTGGCAAATCTCCATCAGGAGCTTCACAGAAGTTCTAAATAACAATGCATAGTTATCTGATTGTAATAACAATGAATCCTGCAGACTATATATTGGTATTTACCATGAATTGAACATAAGAATAGACTTCACACATTTATAAACTTCACAACAAACTCAACATGCATCCCCTGGAAAAAGTCTAGGCACTTTCCATCCCTATATCACAAAATTGGAATTTGAATGTACAAGAATATTTGGAAGTAGATTTTATCATGATACATCAAGCATATATGTCAAGGAAAATATTAATTAATGTTACATATATGAGTTAATAAAAAGTATCAGTCTAGGTAGATTCTCAAGGGCCAATGTAAAAATTGCACCAACTACAAACATCAAAACGAAAGCTAATAATATTTTTGCAATGTACAAAAAACTGACACCTGATTTGGTAATCGTCTTTGTGGGATGTGAGTCATCAGAACTCTGCTGAAGCAAAAAGCAAAGAACAGATCATTTCAACGAAGCATATAAACATTCCAATACCTAAACTAAACATGAAGAACAATCATCAAGTCCAATACCTTACTTTCCATTGAGGATAATCAAGCAACAAAATATTCATTGTTCACTAAGGGATAAAAGATGATCTTTCAGTTTCCGCTGCCAGAACAAGGACAAATTGCTAGACTCAAGCCAGCTGATATGCAGAACAGAAACAAATGAGGGAGGAGTTCTATGATAGTTTCTCTGGCATTCTACATAGTTGTATGGTACGATATGCTATGGCAAGGTAGCAGACATGATTGAAGGACATAAATTCAACTTTTCTAAAGATAAAAGAAGAGATAATTACTATAAACCCCCCTAACGTTTGATATATTTAACTAAATTGTCTCTCACATTTCAAAATTATACTATAAACCCCCTCACTATTGCTCCATTACACTAAATAGTCTTTTCATTAAATTCATATGAACGCTATAATGATTTTTTAGTGTAACAGAGCAAACATAGAAAATAACTTCATATAATATTTTGAAAAGTGAGAGATGATTTAATTAAATATGACAAACACCAGAGGTTTAGAGTAATTAACCTAATAAAATATAAAACTCACTTTTGATCAGATTTTCTTTAACTAATGGAAAAATGACCTTTTTAATATTGAAAGGCTTTTTAGCGTAATGAAACAAATGTGGAGGAGGACTCAGTTAAAATATAACAAACCTCAAGAGGTTCAGAGTAATTAAACCATATATGAACTTGTCTAAATACAGTTTCTAAATTTTGCAGGACTTACCACATTACCGCTTTAACCATGTTAATGGTCTTACATTATTTATTGATAGAGTTGAACCATATTTACACATGAGACAATGTTAGCACACCAGTATCCTAAACATCCATATTAAGTTCAGGAGTCAAAAACAATTTACATGCGAATGTCTCGAAGTTCCAATATACAATTAGCTGGTAGAATTGTCCTGTGGAACATAAATTTGAAAGCAACAATACAGCCAGATTCTTATCTAGTGATTTTGCCAGAAAAGCCCACTAGTACCGTCCATTTTCCACATATAAACTAAAGTAAAAAACAAGTTCATAAAATTCTTGTCAATACCACAAATACAGAAGCAAAGATTCAATTTGCATGCGTTGCAATGAAAAACTGGTTTCATCAAATAATATATTGATATATCAATATATACCAAAATTATTTTCACATATTTATAGATCCTAACAAACAAACACTCGCACACAAAATTTCAAACAGAACAAAGGAAAGCATACCACATTAGGCACCTGTTTTGCATTCAGCCGAAAGCTTCCTACTTTTCTAACACCTACACCAATAACGATATATAAAAATGAATTAAAAAAAAAACGACCGCTTTGTACAATATCCACAAACCAAAAACACAAAATTCAAACCAAGAACACTGCTTGATACAATACCGACAAAATTCAAACCAAGAAAAGTTCAATTAGATTACCACCAAAATCCAAGTCAGTAACAGTGTGCAACTTCCAGCCATTGCCATAATCCACAAGAACCGCATCAGGCCCAAAACTGATGGGTTCCTCTCCAGGTTTAAGTGCTTCAATATGGGAAACAAGAGGTATCCAATTTCTAGTTTTTTGTTAATCAAAGAAACTGCAAATCCAGCCTTCGTGCCAGCTGCAAAGGGGTTAGTCTTGCCCACAATTTTGCATTGCACCTCTATAAACTGTTTTTTTTTTTTTGCATTGCATGCATCAATTAGTATTCAATAAAGAGAGAAAATAAATAAATAGAAACCCATTTTACTGACTTAAAAACAGGAGAGAGAGGGAAGGAGAATACAGGAGGAGGGGGTGGAAAATTCAGTTTGGAATCTTGTTCTTCTTGAGCCATTACTGCCTCCACCCAGTGATGTTGAATTTGAACGTAGAGGAGCAACAAAGGATACTTTAACCCTCATGGAGTTCTGTTTCGGATTCTTATTTGGGCCTTCGTCCATTGTTTGGGTTCTTTAAGGCTTAGGCTTAATCTATGATGAATAAAATTATAAAAACCTTTTTCTTTCTCTCAATAAAAAAAAAATGTTATTAAAATATTTGAACACTTATATCATACTTTTCTATGATTTTTTTTGAAGAAATAATTTTCTATGATTAGTGATTGTGAAATTATATTATATTATATCATAGCTTTGACATTAAATTAAAATTTTATTATTTTTTGATATTTTGATATATAACCAAAAATATGTTGAATGAGTTACCAAAAAGAATAAATTTATCTTTTGATAATCTCCTCACTCAACTAAATTTGAATAAGACTAATAGTTATCCTTAAAAAGTTAAAAAATGAATTGAAATGGCTTTGTGCATGTTTTTATCTTAATACATATGCTGAGAAGAATTTATATACACTGCATATATACATCCAATCAATAGGACAATAAAATTTGCATTAAATGGAACTATAAATATCTTTACATTTAAGAAAAAAAAAAAGAGTATTACTCTAATTTCATTAGACAATTATGAGTGGATATTTTAAGTATTAAACTTCTATAGTAATTTTACAAGTCATAATTATATTTAATTTTTATTTTTTTTGACCTATAAAATTTTGTATTTTTAATTTTTATCAATTTTTTGGTTATTTTTGTTTAAAACTATATTTTTTATAATAATGTAATATTTTCTTGTTTACATTGTAATATATTATAAAACTATTGATTCTTTAAACTATATTATATAACTATAAAAATATATTAAAAATAAAAAATTTTGTAGGTCTCATCGTTGATTGTTATTGGCTGACAATGATCAATGATGAAAATCAATAATTAAGAATGATAAGTGATAACAAACATATGTTTTTATATAATTTATTTTTCATGTGGATGAGTTTGATAAAATCTAAAAAATAATTTTCTTTTTTGAAAAGAGAAATGAGACATTTGGTTCACGGATTTTGATAGAAAATAATTTTAAAATATTAAATTCCAGTTTTTGATTTGTTTGGAGATATTACAGTATTGAAGAAACTAAAATTCTTGAATGATTGACTCCATTTTATTTGTCTATTTATATGAAAGAATAGTTTCTCATTGTCAAGAGATGAAAAAAGTTGCATTTTCATTGCTATCAGAATTTATAAAATATACTAAAAAAATACACTCTTAAATTATTCTAAGATATTAATTTATACAACCTTTCTACTATGTATTTTTATTTATTAAACTAAAATTTACATATTTTATTTAATAAATTTCTAGTCAAAACATAAAATCAAACTTTAAAAGACAATAAGTTAATTGTTGCAAACCAAAATAAAAATCATATTGTAAAAGTTTATTAGTCACAAAATATTTCATTTTGTGAGAAAATATTTCATAACTAGTATATATTGTTTAATTTGAACCATTGTTATTTGTTTTTTGGTCAATAATTTATGTTTTTTTCTTATATTTTACTTAATATTAATAGATAAATATGTATTCATGGCTCGACTATTATTATCTAAAAAGAAATAATGTATAATAAATTTTATTTCATATTTAGACACTTTAGAGACTTATTATGCAATTGTATAGATGAATTAAATAAAAATGCAATTGTATTAGAAGTACAATAGCAATCTAAGCTAACTTTTTTTTTCAATTTTTTTTTATGTACAAATCAAGCACAATCATTTTATATTTCAAAAAAATTTTATATCCAACCAAACACAATAATCTTACATTATTAAAATTATTTATTTAGAAATTTACTTTTTTAGGAAAGTGATTCCGAATAAAAATGTTAAATTTTTTAGCAATTCAAAAACCAAAAAACTAGGAAAATATTTTATATTAACTAATTTTCTAAACGTGTTAAATATAAAAAATACAAAAAAATATTTTTTGCCAAATAAATAAAACTTCAGTATAAAAGAGGGATATATACATAAGGTAATCAAAATTTTGCTATGTATTCGATTTCAGAAAGTCTGATTGTTAGTTAAACTATAGCATTTTTTAAATTTTAGAAATATTTTTAATTATTTTTATGTGAGCAATAGAGTTCTTTTATAAATTTAACTGTGTTTATAAAATTCTAATTTTGTGAAGATTAAATTTTAACTTACAAAATTTAAACTAGAAAAAAACATTATTAATTAATGAAAAATTAATTTTTATCAAAAGTTGATATCATCTATAGCAACGCCAAATTGGCTATTAGTATCAGAGTATGAAGTACCTAATTTTTTTTTAATTAATGCTTTTGATTGCCAAACACCATTCAAAAGCATACCATCTATAATTGAAAGCAAAAAAAAAACCTTTAGTATGATTTTAACTGATGTTGGAGTCAGTAGATATAAAATTTAGTTAAATATTGAATAAAGTATTTTTTTAAAAAAAAATTATATATATAATATATTAAAATGGAAGTATATTTTAAATAGTATTTGAAATAATATTTTAACTATCTTACCTTCAATATCATAATTACAGGATTTTGTCTTTTATAAAAATAGTAATTGAACAAATTTACTTGATACTTATAAATAATTTAGTCCATAAATATATAAGATAATTTTGATATTTTACCATCTAAATTTATATGATAATTTGATTATTTTACTATTTAAATTAGTAGTTAAATTCTTCTTTCATTTATTTTCTATTTCTTTTTAAGTTTATAACAATTAAAGAGGAGCGATAGTGTTTTAATTTTTTTTTTCCTTTAATAATATTAAGTGTAAAGTTTTATGTCTTTTATAATATAATAATTTAGCAAACTTATCCTCGAAAACTTGTAAAACAATTTGACAATTTGAATAGTGTTAAAATAACATTCTGTTTTTATCCTTTTTTCGGAATTAGATATTTTTATATTGAACTTTTTAATTTTGCACATTATTTTTAAAAAAATTAAATTGTGAAAAAAAATTGTATCATGACTTTTAAGAATTATATTTTGTTAATATTTCAAGCATTTGCTATTACCATCTTGGTGCCAAGGGAGTCATTGAGGCTCCTGAAATTTCAAAAATCTTAGGATATAACAATAATTTTTAATAAAAATATCAAATTTTCACTCTCTCTTCCCAAGGTATCTAAAGGCTCAAAATTTCTCTAAATTTGAAGATCTAAAAATAATTTTTAAATTTTATTTTAAAAATAATATATATTAAATATATTTTTTCTTTTTAACATCAACCTAACCATCTTATACGACTTCTCTTTTGTAGCATTTTTTTCAATTATCATCGAATTTATGCCATTCTAACAAGTTTTATTCTCTAGTTTTACTTTTTTAAAATATTTTTGATTAAATATTATGTTATTATTATATCTCTAATTCATTTATTTATTGTTTTATTTTCTATATGATAAAATAAATATTGTAAAGAAAATAATTTTCTTTAACTATTTGTTTTTTCGCTATAGTAAAGAAAATGATAATAAAATAAATATCGTAAAGAGAGTGATTTTCTTCAACCATTTGTTTTTCTGGCTATAGGTAAGTTTGATCTCTTCAATGCATTTTTTTTTTCTTATCTTATTCAATTTTTTCATGATTATTTGATGACTTTTGAATAAATTTATTCTTTATGTGATTTTGACTTTTATATGTATGATTACTAGATTTTATTTTATTTTTTATATTATTAAATTTATTTTTAGATATATAATAAAGTTAATCTTATTAAACATTCAGTTCCTCCTTTCCTTCATCTCTTGTAAAAAGATCTTCTTACTACAACTACTAAATACTAATATTAGCATTATTATTTTTCTTTAAAATTTTAATTTTTAATTAATAAATGCTCTTTCTCTTTGTCTTTCCTTTTAATTTTGATTGTAAAAGTTTAATACAATTTCATATATATATATATATATATAGGTATTATAATTATGAAAAATCCAAATTTCAGATAAAATAAGTATTTATAAATTTTTAAAATATGAGTTTCGTGAGTAGAATGTTAGTATTATTAAAATTTTTAAATATTAAATTTTATAATAATAATAATAATACCAAACATACTCCAAAATCTTAAAGGTTACTCTCTCAATGCAGTAATCTCCTATTCAAGCATTATACAGAGGTTGTGTGACAAATCTAAGGCAAATTATATCATGGATTTTGGACCATACAACATCGTGATTATAATGTTTACACTATGTACATTTTAATTTTGTCATTTATTTGTCACACGTGTGATATATGTTTATTACTTCGCAAGTAAATATTCATTAACTGTCAATATAATATTCATTAGATTTAGTATCATGGTTTTCAGTGTCCAAAACGCATGTGTTTTGGTATTATTATTTATTTGTCACATATGTGATGTATATTTATTAATTTGTAAGTAAATATACATTAATTGTCAATACAATATTCATCAGATGCAGTATCATGGTTTCAATATCCAAAATGCGCTCGTTTTGATATTATCATTTATTTGCCGCATATGTGATATAAGTTTATTAATTTGTAAGTAAATGTTCATTAACTGTCAATACAATATTCATCAGATATAATTTTTTATATTTATCATTTTATTAAATAATATTTCGTTAATATTTATTTAATTTTTAATAAATTATGGTCCATATAACTATATTTTATTAATATATATGTTCATTAATTATAGTCTTTAGTAATTAAATAATTAAATAATAATTATTTATTTAAATAATATAAAAATACATATTCATTACTTAATATGTAAATATTCATTTTTTGTAAATATTATATTAATCAATTATAGTCTTTTTATGTTAATCATGTTATCATATCACGTTCATTAGTTATTGATGAAATATTCATTATTTGTTTCAATAATATTCATTATTGTTGTGTTCTATTAGACCATGTCTATTAAAAAGTTTCATATTCATTGATTAGTATTGAAATGTTTATTATTTATATGCACAATATTTATCATTTCTAATTTTCATATTTATTACTTATTTAATTTGTTCTCTCATAAAATTTGGTATTCATTGTTAGTATTTGGATGTTCATTATTTATAGACACATTATTCATCATCTTTAATTTTCATGTTCATTATTTTTTATGTAATATTTTATATAAATTAATTTGTTCATTAAAAATATATAATATTCTTTCATTAAATTTTTTTGTTCATTGATGAGTATTTGAATGTTCGTTTTCTAATTGCTCAATATTCATATTTTATAGTTTTATGTTCAGCAATTATTACATAAATATTCATTAGATATAATATTTATGTTAATCATCTTTAATTCATCAAAGTTATAAAAATAATATATTTATAGTTGAATCAAATAGAATTTATATTTGATTTGATTTAACCATGATTATATATATTTTAAATTAATTTAATATAAAAATTTTATAATTTATTTATTTTAAAAAATTTAACTTATTTAATTTTTATATAAAAATAAAATTTTTAAAATAAAAATTAAATCAAATTAAATGATAGTAGAAAATCTTAATCAAACTAACTGAATATTTCATCAATTTATTTTATTTATAATAATAAAACAATACAGTAAAATAAAAAAAAGTGTGAAATTCACATAAAAATTGAAAAAGTATGCGTGTGTGCTATATGTGATAATCCGGGATCTATAATATAACAACTGCAAGTCTGTCCAATATATAGAAGCATGTCTTGAGTTTAGAAGTTCTTACTATAAACAACAAAGCAATGTGCATCTCTTTAATCGTAGAATTTTAAAAATCTTTATACTACTACGAAAGTAGGATTTCACTTGTAAGAGATTAGTCTCTTTTTGATCAGTAAAGAGATTATTTGGATATTGTATTTATTCTTTAACCATTTTTCTGAAAATAAATTAATAAATGAAGTAATTTATCACTCCATTATTTCAAGCGAACAATAGTCCTAACTAATGCATAATTCATATTTAAAATTACATAAAGACCTATTAATGTAATTACAAACATAGGATAGATAAGCTGCAGCAACTAATAAAACTGGGTTGAAGAATGAAGCCATTGAACAAAAGATGCTTGATCCAATCAGAAAAGCAAAAGTTGCTTTTTCAACAAGAAGGCCACTGCCGAAGTAACATCTATAGTAGCAAATAAAATTGACAGTATTATACACCGCATGCAATGTTACAAACTTCAGTTCTTAATCAATTGGAAATGCATATAGGCCATCACTGAATCTTGGCATGATAATTACCAAGAATCCAGGGATTTCAACTACATAACTGAGATCCCTTTTCATCTCTGAGTTATGAGATAAAGCAAGAATTACTTCTCGACTTGAGTGAGACTTCAAAATTTATTTCATGTCCCAATCTTTCAACTTCTTGCTTCCTTTGGGTTTAGCTATAGTTGCATTCATTCCTGCCATTTTAGTATTATACTTTGCACGAAGTTGATCATTGTATGTCCACCTGCAAAACAAACAGATAATAAGAATGTTCCAGAAACCAAATGTTTACATAACTTGGGAGAAAGCATCAGAATTAATTTACTCATTATTGATTGTGCAATATCCTACAAGGGCAAAAATTCATGATGTAAACCCAAAAAAGAGCTCACCATCGACCGACAGGTCTTAGAAATCAAATCTAGCACCATAACTAAAATTGTTTAGGACCTATGTGGTAGAAAAACAAAAACCATATATTTTCCCTCAAATTGAGATCATTAAAGAATAAATCACAGAGATGGAATTTGCATGTCCTTGAGGAATGTTTTTACAAATAGCTTGAAAACCGTAAATTACAAAAAGCTCCTCGAATGAAAATTAAATTTCATTTATATAAACAAATCCCTGACTCCTACATTTTCAATACAAAGATTGCATGTTAAGGATCTCAAGAAAAGTCCCCTTTTTGTATAAATACACCAACTTCAAAAACTTCTTCATGAATCATATATACTTCATCAAAGACACAATGAATCACAAACAAAGGGGATAAGTTGTTCACAAGATGTCACTGCTAATAGCTTATTCATTATCTGAATATTTCAACGTAAAACATTACCTATATCTCACAAGTTAAATGGTTTCCATTCATAAGGCCAAACAATCAAGCACTTATGACTGGAGTTCAAGACTACTCAAAAGAGGAGCGGGAACTAAACATCTACCGGTTAAACCCAATTAACACAGAGAATAGTATCAGGAAAGTGCAAAATACCAAGTCTATATATACCATGTTCACACAATATGATAGTAACCAATTTGATTGATTTCAGCATTCAGTATTATGCATGAATGAACCAGATTACACCTTAAGTGCAACTAAAATTCAAAAAAGACAAGTATAAGACACTTCTATTTGAACTGATAAGGATATCAGCTGAGAAATGAATGCTTACAGGACAGCACATTGCGGAAAAGGAAATAAAAACAATGAAGGGAGAAAAAAAACTTACGGATTGTTCCAGTCAGTTGTATCCTCATTGACAAGATGTGTCCATTTTGTTCTTCCACTACGACCAAAGTGTTTAACTTGCATGACCTTAGGTAAGATGGATTTATCCATCTTATCTTCTCCAGTTGGGGCAGAGAAATCACGCCTGTAAATGTCAAATGTCCCAGCAGTTGCAGCATGGTCATTAGACTCACTCTGGAAGAAAGCACCCTTGTGATAATATTTCTGCATAAACCTCCACTTCTGCTTCGGTGGTGGAGCAGCTTTCGGATTTTTCCTCTCCCATTCCCTCCTCTCCTCCTCTGTCATGTTTCTAACCTTCTCAATCTCTTCCTTCTCCTTCAACATTGCCTCACGGTCCTCCCTATCCCTCTTAATCCTAGCAATCTCTCTCACCTTCCAAGCCTCATACTCCTCTGCCTCATTGATTTCATCGTCGGTATCCACATCAGCAATACTTGCCTCCATTTCCAAGTTCTTCTGAATTAGTTCCTCCTTTTGAATCTCCTCCACCAATATTTGCTTTGTCTCCACCTTTCTGTCTTCCAATTTCCTCTTTTCCTTTTCCTTAAAAGCTCGCTCTTCAGCCTCAAGACGCTCACGCTCAGCTATGGTGTCTCTCTCAGACTTTGGCACAAAGATGGGCTTCACCATGGCAATCCCCATTGTTTCTTCCTCAGAATCCGTCTCATACTCAGATTCCTCTTCCTCCTCTTCCTCTACTTCTTCCTCCTCTTCTTCAGCAGGAAGTGCAGCTTCTTCTTGCTCTCTTAGACGGGACTTCTCCTTAATCCGTCTCCTCTTTTCCTCCAACGCTTCCTCATTCTCGTCCTCCATATCTGCCCATTCTTGCCGCCGAGTCTCCTCCTCTTCTGTGGCGATAATCTCAGCTTGCCGAATACGCCGGTGATCAGCTCTCACTTCGTCACGGTTATCAATCTTGCTCTCAGCCAGACGACGCAGCCTAGGATCATCTCTGTGAACATCAGAATCCTCATGACTAGGAAAAGCTTTCTCCAGGGCATCCGCCCTAGCCATCTTGATATCTCCATCTTCATCAGCATCATCGGCCCACTCAGGTGCTTTCCCAGGCCAATACCTTTTCACTTTGGTTTGCCCAATTTTACCTCTAAGCTTATCCCTAACAGCCAGAGCAACATCACTAACACCGGCTGTGACAGACATGGCTGCCTATAGTACAACCTAAGAAAATCAAATCAAGTCAAAATTCCCTAAAAAGATGTTCTTCTAGCGTATGCACACCCTGAGACCATAAAACAAAAAAAATTTATGTTACAAATCCAAACAAAAATTTAATAAAAAACGAAGCATTATAATAAGAATGCAGAGGGAGATAGGGGTAAAAGAAAAAAGAATTTAGGACTCAATAGATAAAAATAAATCGTAAGGAATTACGAATAAACGATCTAAAATGGATAATAGAGCATATAAAATCGAAGAAAAAGGAGAGAACTACGTAATTATAATGACAATTAATGAAACTAAATGCTTAAAACCCTAAGATGATAGAAATACCCAACCAGAGATTAGGACTTATAAAACCCTAGCCGACGTTAGAACACAATCATGTGATTAATAATAATAATAATAATGATGAACTGGGAATTTGGGATTTACCAGATTTGTACGACAGAAGGGGGAAAACACCCCGCCTCTGGAAAAGGGCAATTTTATAGTGGAGAAGAAAGGGGTCACGTGCGGATCATAGGCTTCGAGCCCCTAATGTTACTGGTCGGTTTGGGTTGATTACTTGGATTGTTTTACAAAAGTAAATGGTTGGGTACCCGGGTACTACAAACGGGTTCGGTTTTGGTAAAAATTATTATTTAAGGCTAATATGTTATATTACATTATATTAAATTAGTATATGTTTTGAATTTTTTTCTAAAAAGATTGCATATGAAATTAGAGGTGTCAATTTCTAGTTGACAAATCCATCATGCAAATAGATGAACTTCAAAAATTCAAATCAATTTCTTCAGGCCCATCTCTTGCTATTTATGCTTTTGAAGTATAGCTCGCTTGGAGTTGGAGACACAACTATACAAGTGCAGCAGTAAAAATATATAAATCCACAAAACCAGATGAAGAACAAAGTTTCAAACATAATCACATGCCTTAACAAATGCTATAAAAGAACAGATTTCACTAATCTCAAGTCTCAACATTAAAAGATTTTGTTGCAAAGACATGCTCACCATACACAGTATTATAGAGAACTGATTCAAAACCAATTTACTGAAGATATTGAGGAATCATATTCCTATAACAACTATAATACATAGCAGAAATGATTGCTTCATCTTCAGTATGTTTAAATATCGCTCGCAAGAATGCTGCTGCCTTCATCAGCCAAATGTTGCAATGAGGAAAGCCTTATAAATGCTCATGAACTTGGCTACAAAAGCTGCAAAATTAATCAAGACCAGCACTATCAGAGAAACACAGGTGAGTGGAGTCAGTTAGCAAATACAACAGCACATTCCTTTAACAAGTATTCAAATATATTCTAGTCTCGATTCTGTATAGATCAAGTCCAAGGGGAACACACAGGAGTGAGGAATGAAGAAAGGCCTTGACAAGAATATGTTAACATGTGATTTGACAACTCACAAAATAAACAAAGGTTGATCATAGTCTATAGGACTTTCAAAATGTTTTGTTGGAAAGAACATACAAATCAGTTGGCTTAACATGCAAATCAGTTGGCTTAGTTAATGGTCAGGGATTATTTACAGGAAAAATTCGAGTTGGGTACCTCAAATACAATCACTAGTCACTAGTCATTGACAAATATGGTAATGCAATCCTACGAGGAAAGTTGCTTTAACTATGTGAACCACACAAACAAACATTGAAGGAGTATAAACCTTCAGCGAACTGAAGGCAATCCACCTATCCCAACTTTTGCATTTGGAATAAGTAACTAGAATAGCAGCAAATATCATATTATTTACAACATTCTTTCTATGTTCCTTTCCTTCAATTTTGAGCAACTTGTAACGATTATCAAACTCATGCCTTTGATTCATGTTATGTTGAAGACTCCAAGGTACAGGCTCTACAGGGACACATCAGAACTCTCAAACCAACTAATTTTCTCCCCCTCTCTCTCTCTCTCTCTCTCCCTCCAGTTATTTGCCATTTTTACTACAAAATCCCAGAATTAAAACTCAAATGATAGCAAAAATGAATGAATCACAATATCAAGCGAAGGTTCATTTATATGGGCATCCTTTATCTTAAAACAAACAATTTGATTCTGTGATGCAATCATTATCAACATGCCTTCCACATTGCCGGTTGAGCACCAGAACAGGACATGCTTGTAATATGATCCAAGATGATGATGACTTTTGAGTTCAAAACCAGACTGGCAAATGCCATTGAGCCAAAATATGGGGTGCCACAAGTGAATTATGACCGACAATTTGTGCATAATTGAAACATGAGACATGCTAGAGATATGATGCATGAAAGAATATTTTAATAAAAATCCACCAATTGGGTGAAACCAGTGAAAGAAAGAGAAGGCTATGTGAGCAATGAGTATGGATTTTATTAAGTTATTTGAATCTAACACTTGAACAAATGCATCCTGAGTCCTGATATGCTAAGCTGACACAAAATCTATACTATCTTCATATACTTTGCTTGGGGAGCAGAAACAAAACAGGGCATTAGACTTGTATTTGTGGCGGTTAATTCTCTCACAATAGTTTCAAGCAAGAACCAAGTACCTTCAAGGTGAAATATGGCTTTCTGTCCAAGACGCATCCTATGTTCCTGCAAGAAAACAAGAAATTACACGATCAAAGAAAAAATTGAAAGAAGCTGGAAACAGCATATCCTTTACAGCTAAGACAACATCCTGAGACAAGCAATAATGGCAAATATTGTTTGCGACTCATTTAGCTGCAACATGTTTTGACAAAATTGGACGGAAGTTGTCACCCTCAAAGTTCAAAAATCAACTTACTTTCACCATGATTGCTACATTCTCAGTATCACATGTTCACACTTGCCATATCTTTGGCAATGAATTCTAAATTTCTCCTAGGAAAAGGCACCAAATCCATAACCTGATTGGCATGTACTACAAATGTAGAAACTGCACAGTTATCTAAAGGTCCTTTAGTATCCTGAGACTTTTCTCGCTAAAATATCAAATCAAACAATAATACAATTCGTTTCTTACTTCTAAAGTAACTAAATACCTGACAGAGGCTTATGGTTGAGACTGTGTGTACACCCATTTGTGATGGGAGGTTGTTGCAAATCAACGAAAAAAAAAAGTCGAGGAAAATATGCAAGAAACAGAAGCATAGTGAAAATGTTGTTTTGCAACCAAAAAAAAATTCAGATAAATACCATCAAAATTCATGGCTTATTTTTGTGAAACAGTGCCACAGACTAATAGGGTCAGAAGATGCACAATTCAGGACGAGCAATTGCAGACCACCTGATCAGATTCCTTGAAGAAATAAATGGAAGGACCATTTTAAATAAGCAGATAGGGGAAAAAAAATAAAAATAAAAAAGAACCTACATAATATGCTGCCCAATGGGAGACCTCGTGCTTTAATTCCTCATCCAATTTCTTCAATAATTCGTAAAGCAGCCTCTGAGGTAAAACAAAATTGAAGTTTGACATTAAAGGTAAAGAATCAAAAGTGCAAAAGACTATATAAAGGACGCTTACCTTCAAAATAATCTCTGGAGGGATACAATTAATAAGTAGTTCATACAACTTCCCTCGAACCTGATAGAGCCTGAACCATACAGAGAAGTTGCTAGATCAGAAAGTTTGAATGAAGAAACAGATAGTTTAAAAGGAAACAAAACGTTATTTTTTAACTTCAGATGTTACAAATATCAGATGACTAAGAGACAAACCTTTTAGGACTCTGCTCCCGCATTATGTCAGATGCTATTTCAGAAACATATTCCTCCCAGTCCATTGGAGGTATTATTTGATTACTTGTGAAAGGATACCTACAGCCAAAGGTAGCACAGAGGAACCATCATATGAAGCAATGTGATACTATATTTTCTATCCATGCGTTCAAGAAAAAGGAGGTGGCGAAACACCACTGTTAAACTGGAAATGGTAAGAGGTCTTTGGTACTTACTGTTGGACACGGCAAATCTCAAACAAAAGTATAGCTCTCCTCAAACTTCGATTTGATTTTTCAGCTACACGAGCAGCAAATCCAGGTGGAAGTTGCAGCCCTTCTTTCTTGCCAATGAACTCCAATACCTTAACAATCTGGGGAAGAAATATGAAATCAAATCATGATATGCAACAAATTGTACATAGAGAATCTCAGTTGGCTCCTTTATCATATAATATTGTAAAATAAATTCAACAAAAGATAAGTTAAAAACAAGATAAGCTAAAAAGTAAAGAGGACACATTTGCTGATATTTTTATTCCAACAGCCAATAAAACTTGTGCACTCAACCAGTGGCCAATCTAGAAAAATTGGTTAGTGGGGGCAATTCACATATGAAAATAAAATTATATATTTAAACTCACAAAAATACACTTGTATATAAAGTCTAACATCAAATATTCATATGTTTTTTTAAACATTACAATTGTTCTGGACGTGGTTTCATATTTTGATAACATTGTATAATTTTTCATTGTCTATGCTATCTAACACATCTTTTACCATATAGGTATTCATTGACCTATCTACTTCTGAACTTAGTTTTGACTTTACCAGTTGCAATTATAAGTGTGAAAAGGACACTCATATTTAAACTTACAAAAATACACATGTATATAAAGTCTGAAATCAAATATTCATATTTTTTTCAAATATTACAATTGTTCTGGATGTGGTTTCATATTCTAATAACGTTATATGATTTTTTCATTGTCTATTAACACATCTTTCACTATATAGGTATTCATTAATGTATCTATTTTTTAAGTTAGCTTTGATTTTACCAGTTTAAGCTATAAGTGTGGAAAAAAGAGTTTCTTAGTTATTAAAATCATAAAGATTTGGCTACACAATCGTATAGGAATATGAAATCAATATGCTTTCTAGTATCTACTAATTTTTCAACGAGATAATCAATCTCGTTTATTTTTGAATATCTACTATATAAGCGCACGTCAACTATATAGTTAGCAAAAAAAAAAAAAAGAAGAAAATATTGTTGTGCAATAGAGAAAAAATAGGAAATCGATACTATTTGTGGATAATAGAAAGTGAGCAACTATTGAACTCCTTATAAAAGTAAAAATTCGGTTTTATTTAATTTGAATTAAAAAACAATGTAGTTTTGATTTTGAATTTTAATTTATGGCTCAAGACTTTTAAAGTGGGCAACAGTCATTTTTTTTATTGGTTGTGGCAACATCCATTTAGTTAAAATAGGAAGGGGGACAATGGTAATTACAAATAAATAAATATACTAATATATAACCAATTATAAAAGGACAAGTAGGGGCAATTGGCCCCACTTGCCCTTATGTACATCTGCTACTGCACTCAACCGAATGCCGCCTTGGTGAAAGAGCAATGCATTTTTGCAGTTGTGTAATTCCAACCACCATTCCCTTCCCCTATTATGGAGGCCAGAAGAAGAGAGTAACTCTTATTTCATAAATGATTATTATTTTTGTGGGCAATAGATGCTCCAATGAATTGTATGAAGTATCAATATCCAAGAAGACAACAAAACCTTTTCCAACCTGTTCCTCCGAAGGCGCATTTATTCGCACATTCAGACAACGAGACCGAATTGCTTCAGAAACTCTTGAAGAACTGTTGCAGCACAGAATCAGCCGGCAGCAAGAAGTGTACTTTTCCATAGTTCTACGAAGAGAATGTTGCGCTTCTCTTGAAAGCTTGTCAACCTCATTGAGCACTAGTACTGATGTTACACACAGAATATCATCAGTGCAATGTTGCATTAACAAATAACAATTGATTACACATTCCAGAAGATGTCAATCTACAACTGGATTGTGAAGGGTACAGGACATAATTTCAATTGTTACAAATGAAAGAAGTGCGGTTAATGAAAAGGGAAACAATAGAAGTGCAGTTAATGGAAAGGGAAACAATACCTTTGTATCCTTTTCTTCCTTTAGTATCAATTTGACGATTCTTAGCCATGTCTGTGATTATCTCTTGTACTATATATCTGTCCTGGAAGCCAGCATCACTAGGAGTCAGCTCAATGTGATTTGTGCTTGATAACGTGGTAAGCTCCAGATCAATAGTTCTACTTCCAGCCTGAAATGGAATTATAAAACTGAATCATTAGCCATCAAAGAAAGTCAGGTAATTATTGGGGCACACTATCAAGACCAAGAATGTCATATATCCTTTAATATATTATCACTCAGATGTATGCATTACTTCTTAAACTAATCTATCACAAATGTATGCACCATTTACAAACCAAAATATTACGAAGGAACCAACATTGTGGCACATATAAGGATAATCTGTTTCCAGATCAAAAGACTTGCAGCAGTGTTCTAACATGGGCATTGAAGGGGAAGATAATCGAAAGGAATTGAGCAAAATGTAAATGAAAGTAGGTTAACATTACTGAATTTGATAATTTTAAAAGAAAACAGAGGAAGTAAAGCCAGTAAAAATATTTACAATGCACTTTTAACGCTTGATCTAGGAGTTACAAATAATAGGCAATTTGAGGTTAAAGGTTATAAATATTTCACCTCCATCAACTCTAATTTACATTATAAAATAAAAAATTAATTAAAAAAAAACTTGCTGAATTTAAGAGTATAACCTCAATTTACATCCCACCGTTTAACTCTCCTAGCCCAATCCCATGCATATAATTTACTAAGCAAGAAAATTAAACAAGAAAATTAAAGAGGAAAAGTAAAGAAAAAACAGAACTTACATCGATTTTCCAATTCTTATTCTCCACCTTCACCTGCAACAACCCACAAATTAATTGACTGAAACACCAAGAGAGAAATAAAAAATAATGCTAAAATTAGTTGTCTTTAGAAATCACCGTAGCAACCACAATAACGAATTTTTTTTAAAGGCCCGTTAAAATTAATTCCACCACTACTTTTATAGCAAAAAAAAAAAAAAAGATAGAACCTTTTCAGCACTGGAACCAAAAATCTGGCGAAGAAGAGCCATGATTAGGGTTTTCTTGCCAGAACCAGAGGGGCCATAGAAGAGCAAATGAGGGCAATCTTGTTCGACAACCTTTTAAGAATTAAAATGAAAGAGTCCAAAAAAGCACAATTAGAAACCCTAGAAATATGCACATGCAATCAAAAGAAAGAAAGAGAGGAGGGTACCAGCTTCTTGAGGTTTTGGGCAATGTCTTGGTGAACTATAACCTGCTCTAGTGTTTTGGGTCTGTACTTGTCCACCCACAACATCTTCTTCCTCTTCTTCTTCTTCCCTTCTGTTTCTCTCTGTGAGAGGGAGAAGTGGCGGGAAACACTGTGTTGCAGACTGAGGCGTTACACAATACGACCAAAGGAAATAAATTTACTACAATGTCCCAGTAGGCGTCAAAGTAAGCCAATGCTTACTCGTTGAAAAATATATTTATTCAAATATTAAAAAAATCAATTATCTGACATGATATCTTTATAATGAATAAATTATCAAAAAAATTTAAAATTAAACAATTTTTAAATATATTTATTTTTTGTCAATAATGTATATGAATTTTAATTTTTAAAATATTTTTAGTTCAATTTTGAATTTTTCAATTTTTAATAGTGTAATAAGATTAAAATTAATTTTTAATTTTAATTAGAATAATATTTTATTTTTTTGATTATTTAATTCTAATTTTTAAACAATAAAAATTACTTTATAATTTTTATTAATAAAAATAACTTATAATTTTTATTAATAAAAATAACTTATAATTTTAAAATAATAAAAATAACTTATAATTTTAAAATAATAAAAAGTAAAATTTTAATTTTAATTTTAAAAAACTTAAGAAAAAAATTAAAATCAATAAAATTTCTCGTCCTAAAAATTTCTCATACTTTTTTCACCTAAAAAATAGAATATTTAAGAATCATAAACTTAATTTCTCATTATTTTCAATAAAACGTCAAATAGCATAAATTTTTAGGTTTACTTTAAGTCTAACACATATTTAATCCATTCTTATACTATTAAGATTTAATTTTTTTATTAAATAGTATAAATTTTAATTTTATATTTTATTAATTAAAAATAGTTTATAATATTTAAATAGAAAAAACTAATTCTTAAAACATGAAGAAATTTGAGAACAAATTAAAATTGATCAAAATTTTTTCATTTGCAAATTTTTTTAACTTTTTTCTCTCAATTAAAATAATATAACATTTTTTTTCTAATTTACTAAGGATCAAAATAATTTTTTTTTTCATTCTACTCATTTATAAAAAAAAACTTAATATCAAATTATTTTTAATAATTAATTTTAATTGTGCAAATTTATTATAAATCTCAACATAATAAATATTTTTAAATTATGTATTAGAATGATGTTTTATATATTGGTTATTAGATCGAGTATGATACCTAGTTCAAATTAAAAAATTTAACCAAATCGATCAATAATTGAAAAGTTTTAAAATTTTTTATTTGAGACCTGATCGAAATATAGATATAAGGATTATATATTAATTTTAATACATGCACACATTATATATTTAAAAAAATTATAGAATTTAAGTATTATAAATAAATTATATACTTGTATATTTGAATAATAATTTTATGCATTCATAATTTTTATTTTTATTATATCTATATAAAATAATTCATTTTATATTATAATATATTCTATAATATTTAAAAAGATAGTTCATATACATAAAATGGATCAAAAGAAGAATTATAATTATAAAATTTTTTTAAAAAATTAATGATTTAAATTTATGACCAAAGCGAATTAAATCGAAAATAATGATAAAAATAGAACTAAATAATCACTTAATCAAATTTTCAGTTGAATTCAATTAGATTTTTTTCTGCTCTTATCTAATCTCTATCCTTTGATTTTTAAAAAGACTAAATTTTAATCCAATTTTGATGATTTGCAAAGAATCAGACCATGTACAATCCTATTGGTTATAATGAGGTTTATAAATATGTATTATTTGAAGTAATCTTTAGGAATGATTAAATATTAAGACTTTGATAAATGAAGAGAATGAAAAAGAAATTTATATTTTAGTTTTTAGTAAATTAAAAAAAAAAGTATATTATTTAGGATTAAAAAAAGATATTTTCTAGCATGAGAAATTTTAATTTTTTCTCAAGTTCCTTAAATATTTTCAAACTAATTTTTATTATTTTAAATTATAAATTATTTTATTAACATAAAAATATTTTTTTATATTGTTTAACAAAAAAAAAGACCTAAACATATTGAAAAATAAAAATATTATTATAATTAAAATTAAAAGTTAAAATTTAATTAAACTAATTAAACAAAGTTGACAAACTGAAAATGTAACTAAAAGATAAATTTAAAAAAGTTAAACTTAAATTCATACATCTTATTAATAAGAAATAAAAATTGAAATATATTTAAAAATCACATCTAATTTTGAAATTTATTTAATAATTTATCCTTTTGTAATATAAGAGAGATTAAATTATCAAATTATTAGCCCAACAATATACTTGCGTATATTTAGTGGATGAATTTATTTTGGTGAGACTGATTTATACCCTAAGAGGATTTTTGCTTGCTATTTTTCACCTATAGCTTTTTATTTTTATTGCTAATCTTTTCCCTCTGTAAACATTTTGGAATGAATATTTAGGTGCTTCCTTCAAAAGAATTATTTACTCGCAAAAGAAAATTTTATTTGGCTGAAAGCAAGACAAACTAGACATGTGCCCTTCAACACCTGACAGAAGCTATCAATTGAAGATTGAAGACGCTAGGCCACAAGATGTATTCAAGACATAATGCTCGACTATTTGTGGCTCCATGAACTGCAATCCAAAGGGGGTTCTTGAATTAAATATCAAATTAGTTGAGAGGGCACTGGTATGTGAAACTTCGCCACGTTTTTAGAGAAGCTAATGTTGTTGCTGATAGCTTGACTAAAATCGGCTGCTCCATTAGATGTTGGTATCTATCACCTGCATACTGATCCTGGCTCTATCGTTTCCCTCCGCGGGGGAGATCTTTGTGTGGTGGGGAGGAATAGGATATGAGTTAGTCTTGGGCGTTTGCCCTGTATGTTTCCCAAATAAATAAATATCAAATCGTTTAACTTTGCTCACATGGTGCAAGCTATGTTTTGCATCAAACCAATTGAATTAATAATCAAACCATTCAACCATACCAAAAATATTGAATTAAGCATTATAAAATATCCTTCTCAAGCCAGGAGAGTGTGTAGCGAGCAATGGTTGTCAAAAAACCTTCTGTTGAGGATACATCATCACATATCTGCCAATTCCATACTCATAAGCTGTTACCATCTGCAACCAAAAGGAGAAGTTTCCTTTATAACTCGGAAAAATCCACTGTTTCAGAAGATACCCTTGCCTTTCTTTTCTCGCTCATCAACAGAGATACTTGGCATTACAGGCCTTCAGCTCTGGTGCAGGATTTTAGATGACAGCACGTGTAGCTAGCTACTTCCTGACGAAGACAGGTAATCAGTCAACTTTTCTTTTATAATAAATGTTTCTATATACATAATATGCATGCGTTTCTACATTTGTTCCCGACAGTATGCTCATGATTTATTAACCTGTAAGATGCTAAATCCATCAGGACTTTATCGTTCACAAATTTTCTCTATGAAAATTCCAAGTTTTGCTAATTTCACAATTGGCTCTGTAACGTCTAATGTTAATAGGGCTGATA
This sequence comes from Omphalea diandra, assembly GCA_949677035.1. Lineage (NCBI taxonomy): Eukaryota > Viridiplantae > Streptophyta > Magnoliopsida > Malpighiales > Euphorbiaceae > Omphalea > Omphalea diandra. The sequence goes on along the minus strand of CATIWR010444425.1, from coordinate 23,448 downwards.
AAGAATTTTAAATAAAATAGGAGAACAGAATTAAAATGACAATGATTTTGCAAAATCAGCCCTTCTGAGATATTTAGTAAAATCAGTGCTTTTATGGTAGTTTGTTGAAAATATGTTCTTTGCGCCAATTAAATGAGCTGAAGTTTAGTTCGATGCACTTTCACTGCATTGTTTTATGTAACTGCAGACTGGCATTCAACATCTGGTTGAAGATGCATTCTTTATGATCATTGTGATGATGATGATTACTAACTTGCACTGTGATAATGGTATAAAAGAGTAGACACTGGAGTTCAAATCCCATCAATAAAAACTTCCCTACTCCATGCTCACCAAACGAAAAATTAAAAAAAAAGGAAAGAGAAAAACTACGTCTTTCCCAGTCTTGTCACCTTTTGTTTTACCCTTGAAGCAATCTGTTCCCCTGTTTTGCTCTTGAAGCAAGACCAAAACATATGTTTTTATCCTTATTTGAATACAACTTTTCATATATGCACGGTTCCTTATAAATGTAATTGGCATAACTGCCTAAAAAATCTAAAATTTTTAGCAAATTTGCAATTTGAACACAACTTCTAAACATTGTAATTTTATCCCATTTTCAAATTGAAGTTTCAATTCTAGCTACTTGACCAAAATTGATCAACATTGACCAAAAAAGAGTATATTTTGTGATGATATGACATGAAAAATAATGATTTTATAATGATATGGACTGAGAGGGAGAGAGGGCATAAAGTACTTTTCATATCATGTTAGCATAAAATATAGTTTTTTATCTCAATTTTAATCAATTTTGGTTAAATGGCTATGCAACTTAAATTTGAAAATATGACACAATCACAACATTTAAAAGTAATGGCTAAAATTGCAAATTGATGTGAAGTTTTGGATTTTTCAAGTCATTACGCCAATGTAATTCTATAACATTGTAGGACATCGACCAGCTCAGTCAAGATCAACAAAAGGCCTCATTTAAATAATAGGAGATGCATTAATTTATATGTATGTTAGACATTTACTGGAGAGAGAGAAGAAGAGGGCAACTCCGCCATACCTTAAGTTCCAGTTCATGTTGTAGCTCATCCTCCATCTTTAACATAACACAAGACTGGGGAGTTCATTGTCAACCAAGCAAGATAATATGCTTGTTATCCAATTTTGGCCTCTCCGTTCACTAAAGTACTTTCATCTTTTGTGGCAATTCCAGTGGCAACTTTATTGCTGCTTTTCTTCGGCTTATCTTTGTTGATATTAGGCCCATCTCTGGCAGAGCCGGCCACTATCTTGTAAGCCTTCTTCCGAGAAACTGGAGTATCCTGTACTGTGTTACTTTTTGGAGAGCTTACGTCTTGTAAAGCACTGATTGTATCCTTTGGCTGTTCAATCTTCTCTTCAATTAAACCATCTTCTGTTGAATTGGCAGTTGTTTTAGGGTCACCCTTATCAGTTGCCTTTTTTGAGGCCACAGCACTTTTGGAGTTATTTGCATTGCGATTCTCTACAGTTGGTTCTGGAAATAATGCCTTACGGCTAAGGCGAAGTTGTCCCTTTTCATTTACCTGTATTAAATGGTCATGATCACTAGAGAACGAATTCTTGATCTGGTGTTATTCCAGTCAGTGTTATGCCCAGAGAACTGGGTGCACTGAACTATGTGCAGTACAAAGAAATTATTTGTACGGCAATAATGATTCAGAATTGTATATATATATATATATATATATATATATATATATAATAGTTAAATAAGTCATCAAGAGCAAGATGAAGTCTCTTTCAACTCATCACATAGTTGGCATGTAAAGAAACAGAAAGTAGAAGTGAGTACGAGACTCGCACATTTCTGAATTGTACTGAGTAACTAAATTAGACCAAATTGAAACCAAAAATTTGATCTGAATAGTAAAATACTCGAACGAATCGTATTGAATTTTTAAATCAGGATGATATTGAAAATTTTATATTATCCGAGCCAAAAACCGGATTAAACATACTGTAACTGTCATATATATAAATATATACACATACTAAATAAATATTTTAATTATTAATTTTACTAAATTAACCCACTCAATTAGTAGATACCATTAATAATTAGTGCTTATAATAACTAATTATTAAACTACTTATTAGCTATTAGTTGTAAATTACTAATAAACATTACCAATGTTTTTCACTTTAATATCTAATATGTAATTGATTAGTTATTTTTTTAGTAAAATCACTTCAAATGATTAAGTGAGAAATTTAAAAATAAAAATGTATATTATTAATAATTATCACTCATAATAATTAATAATTAGACTACTTATTTATTATTTAATAAATTAGTAATAAACATTAACAATAATTTTTAATTTAACATTTAATATGTAAGTTATTAGTTGCATTTCTTAAATTATTACCTATTTATTTTAGTACTTGAATGATTAAAAGTGAAAAATATAAATTTATTTTATTTTGGTTATTAAAGATTGAAAATAGAAGATTTAATTTTTAATAAATTAAAATAACCAATTACCTGAATCACTACTGAACCGAAATTAACTGCCTGAAAGAACAGAAGAATCAAACAAACCATCCCAAGTTTATGTGAAATTGAACCAAACAGAAAATTCGGGAAGATATTGGCCCTCCACTTCTAAAATTCCCAAAATTTCAATTCAGTTCTAGAGATTTATAAATCTCCAACTTGGATTGAATGGTGCTCGCATCTACTAGAAAGTGTATCACGCAATGGTCAATTGAATAAGTGTACTAGAGTGCAAATATTTGATGAGGAACACAGTAAAGAAAGTTAACAAATTTAGGTTCCGTTTGCTCCACAAAAGATATTTTAATAAAAAATATTTTCTACATTTTACTTTATTTGGTGAATCTAGGAAAATTATTCATCGAAAAATATTTTTCTAATCAAAGAAAAAATTAAATTATTTTTCAAAAGTCATTTTTCAAATGTTGATAATCTCATTTAAATAAAAAATAAATCATATAAAAGCAAGATTTATTATCATTTATCATCCTTCGCTACCGACATCTCTCATCAATCGTTATCAGCTAGTGGTGGTCAACGATGATAGGTAAGACCTACAAAAACATTTTTATTTTTAATGTATTTTTTATATTAAACATAAATATAAAATATTTGTGGTTAGAATTTTATTATAATCTTATAAATCAAAAGAAAATTAAAATTTCTTAGTGTATTTCAAATATCAGAAAATATGCAATTCAGAAAAAAAGTAAAACAAATTTTCTCAGAAAACTTTTTTTTTTGTAAAATATTTTCTTCAAACAAGTTATTTTCCATAAAATAAACAGAGTATTGAAACAATTTCAAGAAACGATTCATAATTTTTAGGAAGCTGCTGACCTAAAAAGAATTGTATAGCTTCAATTAGAAAATGGTAGCTTTCCTTATTTTGGAATGCAAGCAAAGGAGACGCTACTGAGAAATTTGATTAGCGATTAATGTTGCTGCCCTTGAACGACATGTTTCCCCCCTGTTAGCTCTCTTTCACAAATAAAATTAGAGCATGTTTGGCATTGCTACTGAAAAAAATCTGATTTGAAGATAAAAATAAAAAGAAATTCTCTTCTACAAGTGATTATAGATTTTTTTTAATGTGTTATGAGTAAAATTGATATTGACAAAATCTTCAAATATTACCTTTTTTTATAATCATCTTTTTACTCGTAAAACTCATGAAAAAAAAAATCTATAATTACTTATAAAAAAAATCTCATTTAATTTGTCCTAAAATTAGATTTTTCACTAGGAATGCGAAACATGCTGTTAGTGAGATAGAACTTCAATAAGTAGCATGGTTTTTATATCTTGCCTTCAATTTCCAGAAATTTATATGTACTTGACTTTGGAGACAAACATAAGCCAGAAAACAATGACAATAGAAAATATGAAACACTTTATCATATGTTACATTATAAACACGAAGACATGGATATCAAATCTCCAAAGTTATCTGATGTACCAATTACCTAAGTAAGCATTATAATAAGCTCCTATCAATGGAGAAGTCAAACACATTGATTTAGTAATTAATATGTAATCAGTTAAAATAAATACTCCCTCTGTTTTTTTTTATCTATCATTTAAGTTAATTATACAAAGATTAGGAAAGCCATTAATAGATGAAATTAAAGGGGAAAAATAGTATAATTTACTGGAGTAATTGAGCATTTAATGGAGATAACAAGGAATAAGGGCAAAATTAAAAAAAATTAATAAATAAAGCCTCATTGATTTTTAAGACAACAGATGAATTGAAATAAAATAAATTTCTAAAACTATAAATACAAAGAAACGGAGAGAACTAATATGTATGCTTCTAATGTTAAAATGTTAGAGCTCTTAAAAATGGAGGTGGTCAGTCACAGAAATGATAATATATGCATTGAAATGATAGTAGTACATATAGTCAACATCAAAGGAATCTTGTATTTGAGAAGTCAATGGAAAGAGAATAACAAAGTTTTACAAGGACATGATAAAGTATATGACCTATCAAGATAGTAATGCAAGGATAATGCACAAGAAAAAAAAAAAAAAAAAAAAAAAGAAATGAAAAAATGTACAGCAAAATTGTTTGTTATTCTAGGTTTGTCAATAAAGAAAACTGTGCTGGTGGGAGTGAGACTTGGAAATGAATGTGCAACAAAAAATAAGTTACCCACCTCAATAAGTTTGACATTAACACGATCTCCAACTTTAAAAGCCTGGAATCAAAACAATTGTTAAAATTTTTCTTTACAATGGAAAAAAAAGGTTTCTTGTTGACACTAAAAAGTAGAAAAGGAACTATGTGCTTACATCTTCTGCTTTTGGCAGCCAGCTTGAAGTCAGTTCACTTATATGGCAAAGTCCCTACAATAAGTTCAAATGTTCAAGGCTCCATTCCTTATTTTTTGATATTTGATGCTCTTAGGTAAATTGGTCAACAAAAAATCTTTTTCCTGGTTAATGAAAAAACTAACCCATTTTTAAGAAAAATAATGCCCTCTTTTCATTTTTCATATTTTAACAAACTCGTCCAAAGGAAAAATAAATCATATAAACGCATCAATCACTATACTTAATATCAATGATTATCCTTAACGACCAACACCCATCATTGATAATGGTAGGTGAGACCCACACAATTTTTCATTTTTTAATGTATTTTTCTCATATTAAATAATAAATACTATAAATGTAAAGTGTTTATGGTTTAAATTTTATTATAATCATATAAATCAAAAGAAAATTATTTTTTTAATGTACTTCAAACACTATAAAATATCTTCTTTAGAAAAAATTTTACTCAGAAAATATTTTCCACAGACAAGTTATTTTCCGTGAAACAAATAGAACTTAAGAATCTGACTTTTTCTATTCTTCCTAAAATTTATAGCACAGAAAACCTAAACTTTAATATCTTTGTTTAGATATGATATTGAAAAAGAAAAGTTTCATGGAAGAAATTAAGGTGAAAAGAAAATGAAATATAAATGCAAATTTGGGATTGTTGAAGTACTTGATTGCTGGGAACTCCAACTAAGAGGATGCATGAAAACTAGAAAAGCTAAAATTAAGAAAGCACTTGTTTAAGGAAGAAATAAGAATGGATGAATTAAGAAGGTCAACAAGTTTGCCACAAGTAATTGGGCCATGTTGAGATGAATACATACCTCACGGCCTGGGGCTATCTCAACAAAAACTCCGTAAGGAGCTACTGATTTGATCTCACAGTTCCTGATTAGTAAGACAAAAGAAAACTGTTTAATGGAGAATAAATACTCCAAAAAATGCTTATAGTTAAACGAGGATTATGCATACATATTATTAATAGTTAAGACCACTCCTAGTCAACCAACCCTCGAATTGTGTGACCCCTCTTAAACACATTTTTTACACAATCCTTTAGCGTCTTCTAAATAGAAAAAAATAAAATAAAAGATAGCCATTCTGATACTCTTTCTTTCCCTTGGTCTGAATAACAGTCATAAAAACAGAGAAAAGTAAAATTAAAACTGTTTCACATAAAAGATATACCTATAGATGTCACCAACAGTTGGAACCATTGTAAGGTTATTGATGATAGATTTGGACTTCTCTAGACTTGATAAATCCTTAGCAGTAATTTTTACCTGCAAAACCCGAAAAAAAAAAAGAGTTGCATTAGTGACAATGTCAAACAAACCAAGCAAAGATAAGCTCCATTAATCTTACAATTCCATCTTCATCTGCGTCAATAGCCTCAACTCCTGTTTCTTCTATGATACTCCTCACTTTCTTGCCACCAGAACCAATGATAATATTAACCTTCTCCGGATGGACCTGTAAAACAATAGCGTAGCCAACAGCAAGTCCATCACACCATACACAATCAGATTTAAGTTTCCATTGGGAAAACAATCAAAAAGGACAAATGGAAGATAACAGACCTTCATAACATGAATCAGTGGAGCATACTTTGACAGACTTTTTGAAGGGGGAGGTGAACATTTCAACATCTCAGCTGCATCATTGAATAACCCCCAAAAAAAGAAAGATTTAGTTCAAATTACATGATCAAATATGGCATCGGACGCATTTACCAATCAGCCTTCCAACAATTGTTAACACAAGTGTCAATGAGGAGCAAATTTCAGTCTTGTTCCAATAAGGAGGCAATTTTCTAGCAATCTTATAAATAATAGGATACTGCATGATATAAAAGCAAATCGCCTGGAATTTCCACCAGCTAATGAGATTTCACCTTGCATTAAAAGCCTTGTTAAAATAATCCCAAAGCTATTTGTGCTGGTTAAGCATAGTAATGTCCAAAACTAATGATAATAATAATAAAAATGTCCCAAAATATCTGCAAATTTCTTTATAAAAATTTTAAAAAACATGCTCGATGTATTGTACCGAGGATATGCTTTCGGCCATCTCTTGCCTGCAGTAGTGCTTTTCTCATAACAGGTAATTTGATTCCTCCAACCTATAATATAATGAAGGGAATCAATTATATAGTTATGGAATATAACTCTTTGAACTGAATTGCTGGAAGAACACATTGGTGAGCCTCATTTTCTCGCATTATTTGGGTTCCCTATTTATGTCTCAACATAGATGCAACTGTTACTGGAACAGCAAATGTATACATATAGAAGATTTTGACCTTTATGTCCATCTGAAATGCAGTTACTCCATCCTCACCTCCAGCAACCTGCAATCAACATTCTTTTAAAGGTGAATGTTTTAACCTTGACTATAAGTATAGCATACTTCTGCTTCTAAACTTGATAAACATTTTAAAATCTTCCAATCAGAGCAATTAACATACTTAAAATAAAAGCGCTAATACTAGAATACCAATAAATTTTACCTTAAAATCCATATCTCCAGATGCATCTTCAGATCCGATTATGTCAGATAGAATAAGCGGTGTTCCATCACCCCCAAATTCCTCAGTATCAAAAACCATACCCATTGCTATCCCAGCAACTGAGCATTTTACTGGAACCCCAGCATCTTGTAATGCCAAGCAACCTCCACAAACAGAGGCCATGCTGTTTGACAATAAATAATAAGATTAATGACTTACAAACGGCTTGACATGCAATCTAGACCCAATAAAAAAGGGGTTTTAAGCACAATAAATGTAAAGTAAAAATTGGATGATTCCATTATCTAACTTCAGAATTAATACAAGTTCTTAATTTGGTTTATGACCTTGAGGATCCATTGCTTTCAGTAATAGTACTCTCAACTCGAATAGTGTATGGAAAATCCTCTTCGTAAGGTAATATAGGTTCAAGAGCTCTCTCTGCAAGCATTCCATGCCCAATTTCTCTTCTACTAGGTGCTCCTATCCGCCCTACTTCTCCGACAGAAGATGGGGGAAATGAGTACTGGACCATTAGAACAAAAAATAATCACTATTTAGCCAATTTCTTTGTCAGAAAGCAAAATATATGACAATCGAAGATAAAACTGTACTCTCACAATCGTTCAAAAAACCATTGGCTAGATACACTAATCTATATCAGAAAAAATTGCTTCTTCCGTCCTGAAAAATTGTCATCTTTCTTTTTTCAGAATTTAAGAAAAACATAATCAATATCATGCCATCTCACATTTTTCCCACCCTTCTTTTTATAACCGCCATTTTTCTTTGATGCTACAATTAATTTTTTGCCTTTTTGGCCACTTTGTTGCCCATGAAAACATAAAGCTACAATTAGTTGTACATTTTACTGTTTCATATTGAGGAGTTAATGAGGGGGGTAAAATAGAGAAGCAAACTCTAGAATTTTTTGACTTAGTGAAAAAGTGGGTGTATTTGGAACATTTCGAAAAGGAATAGTGGTAAATATTTTTGGGACAAAAAGAGTAAATGGTGATCCTGACCATCCATCTGCAATTAATCGCACATAGCTGTAGCTGCATTGTATGTAGGGAAACATGAGATAGGAATATTTAAACTATGTATGACACTAAGTAAGCTAAACACACAAGTCCAGCTTCCAAGAAAGGCAGAAAAACTACATTTGAGAATTTTATTTTCTTGATAAGTTAATTTACATTTCTTAGAAAAACATAAAGGAAGATTATTTAAAGCAAAGAAATTCCATCCATAAATGATAAGCAGACTTTTATTCCTTCCAAATTACAACATAAGCACATAAAAATAGGAACTTGAGTAGTTCATGCTCAGGAATGTATAACAACAAATAACACACAACAATAACAAGGCCTCGTACGAGTGCCAAAAATCAAAATAAAAATGTTTGAATATTGTTTATAAGACATGAAGCATTACATATATCCATTTCCTTTATTTATTTATTCATTAGTAAGCAAAATTAATACTTCAACAATTCATTTAAAGCTTTCATTAACTTTTCCCATAGTTTTGTTGGTAATATACAAGAAAAGAACGGAAAGAGAATAAAATATAGCCTAAATCCGAATAAAGCTATTTCACAAATAATGTATTATGGAAATAAGCACATAACTAACTGAATGATAATGGTTATTAGTTTGGATATACAGAATACAAGATGATGAATTTAGAAATAAGTATTAATAGTCTTGAAAACTAAATTCACAACTAGCAAGAACCATACGATATTGGTTCCAATAGATAGCGGCATGATGTAACTAAATAACCACATAAAAAAGAAAATCATCTCAGAGAGACCTGAAGATAGAACCTCTTGAATTCATCCACATCCACAAGGTTGTCCAGTCTTTGTGCCATCTGTTTGTCACCGAGTGTGACCACCGCTAGTGACTGTAAATAAAAAAAAAAAGATTTGTAATAGACAAAAAATGCACAAGGAAACTTATAAAATATCAATATCTTATGCAGACACAACTATGTGACAGTCATTCAAACATAGTGTTTTTAAATTAAATGAATACAGGACAAACCATATTGAGTTTCCAATATGCTAACTAAACCAAAGACATCAAAATGTGCTAAAATAGCATTCTTGATGAACCAATCAGAAATCATCAACAACATCAATCAATTAACTGAATGTATTTGGATAGAGGGGAACGAAGGAACCTTAAATGAGTTTGTTGATATGCAAAGAAGCTGCAAATAGTTGGTTGACAAGCAAAGAAGCTAAAGAGTTCTTTGATAAGAAGATCAATTGCAATTACATTTTAAACTGAAAAGGTATAAAATGTGACCGAAGTAGATCTTATTTGGCGTAAATGGAAGATAATTCTAGAGTTTAAGAAAAGAGTAGGGGTGGGGAAAGAAACCAACATGACAACTAGGAAATATACATGCAAAATGAACATGTAACAAGGAAACAAAATACTGTGCTCAGGGAGACCATGAATAAGAACCACCTCAGATGTTCTTACACCATGAGTATGAGGTCACCACATGAACAATGAGCAAATAGCTTGGCAGATAAGCCAAATATACAGATAGATGCACACAAAACAGAAAAGCTCATTCATTTCAAACTTCTTACAAACTTAAACTTATTGAAAATAATCAATAATGTGATGGTCAATAATGCCATTTCATGGACAGGAGCTTGAAAGAATACACATGCATAGACAATCACCCACTCTAATAAACAGCAAGCAATCAGGTGCACCAACACAAATTTACACCTTCGGACCTGTGTTTCTCCACGAGTGAAAAGAGCACTTCCATGAGCCCTAGGAAGTAATCCACATCTTGAGTTAATTGGGCGTATGCCATCTGGGGTTCGCCCATCACTTCTTTTTCCCCCCTGCAATAATTGTGATGCAAAATGAACATAAGACAAGGATATGCCCTGTAGAATTCATATTTGGCCAATGAGATAAATTCTACAAAAGTGATAAAGAACATTCTTATAATAGAAAAGCATATCCCTGATGAGTTCATATTGTTGGAATCGTATTTGTAACCAAAGATATTGTAGAAGTATAAGACACACTTAATAAACATTATTCCTGCTGTCACACACAAGATGATAATTCCAAACAGTGTTATTAAATTATTGTCGAAAAGAATCTTTCTTTTTTTAAAAAAATCAAGATGTTATAGAGTATATTTTGTGATAGCAAAAATTAATTATGACGCAATTCTTGGACAAAGGAATCAAGAATATCTTGTGTTATTAATTCAAGCCTTTCTTGTTACTCCAACTTGAAATTAGGATTACTTAGGAGATTATGTTACTCCAACTTGAAAATTAAGGGATCACCGTAGTTCAGCAATATATTTTCTAATTCTCTCTATAAGATGCATCCTCCTCCATGTGCATATATGGGGGGGGGTCTTTTTTAGCTGAATCAAAGACTTGATGTAAGAACATAGAGTTTCGTTTCAACCAGTGGAGCTTGTTCTTGAAACAAGATTTAATTGGTGAGGAAAAAATATAAAATTCTTGTTATCAAAAACAATTTTGCCAAATTTGAAAGACCAAGAAAATGCAGGCAGGAATCTCCATTCATGCCATAAAGAAATCTAACATCAAAAGGAGACAATTTCAAAAGGAGAAATGCCTTGGGAAGCGAATGGTATAAAAATCATTATACTTGTACAAAAAACATTTTCCCTTGTTTGGCTCAAAAAGTAAGGACACAAAGTAATAAAGAATTAAGGAAATTTGTTACAACTTGGATCCAACAAATCATTTCCTCCCATGACAGGTAGGGTGTTGAATACAAATCACTTGTTGTGGAAGATTAGGAAAACATTTTACAACTAGGCATAATCCCCCGGGTCAAACTCAGATATTTTCTCCCCTTATTCATCTCTTTCTTTCCCCACTTAAACAAACAATAGAATATAAATAAAATCCCCTTGTGTTCATTTCTATTTCATTTTTTTTCATTCCTGCTCTGTAAAAAAAATTCCGAAGGATGCATGACAGATAAAACGAACAACTGAACAGCAGTTCCTCATACCTCTACAACACGTCTTCGCAGGAATTTGGAAGAAACTTCTTTGAATACCAGTTTCACATCTACCTCAGAATACAACTAGAAAAATTGAACCAAATTAATGTGTTAAAGCCTTGGTGCAATAGAAGATAGGTTTACAGATTACATAGAGAAACTTTTCAGGAATACAAACAAAAGAAAGTACTAGAACTGAGTTGAGACTAACCAAGGGAGAGGGTTTATGCGAAATTGGCTTTATGTGGACATCACCTTCATCTACCTCACCATCCACAACAACTTCCTCATCCTCATCTTCTTCCTCAAGCAAATCTGCAACTGTTTCACTGGTTCCAAAACTACTATCCTTGCTAACATATCCCTTTTCTGTAAGTATACTAATAACCTTTTCTTCTAATGAAGCAAGGGCTTTTCTTCTTGGTATTTTGTTCCTAATTTGTAAAGCATTCACCAACTCATCACCAGCAATTTCCTAACCAAGACAAATAACAGAAAATACCCATTCATTATCATCATTCAGGTGTTAAGGATAGTTGTATTCAGATGACAGATTTGTTAATTGAAAGAACATAGAAACATTTTAAAAAGACAAAAGATAGTGATCGTTAGCCAGAATTATAAGACCTGAATCACTGGAAGGGTAATCGAGGCAACTTAAAACCTGTTATACGAAAACAGGTGTTTTTAATCAGAGAAACAATTTCAAGGTTCAACGGTGAATGCAGAAGTGCAACATTATATTATCCAATATCCATGCTATCATTAAAGTGAACAATACCAAAGTGAAGTGGAATCATCGATAGGGGTGTAATCAGTATACTGTGAATACCGATACCGCGAGAACCGAAACCGGAAAACCATAATACCGATACCGATACCGTGCACCACGAAAACCGCCAAAACCGGTACCGCTAAAATTATGCGGTATTCGCGGTATACCGATACCAATACCGAAAATGTACATTCCACTTAACAGAAAATGTACATTCCACTTAACAGAAAATGTACATTCTTTGTTTTTCAGTGTATAAAATATTACAATAATCAGTATTAATATTCAATATTCATGGTACTCAATTCATCAAAATTATGCTCAGTCAAATTATACCCAGTTTCCAACAAAAATCATGGATACTCAATATTAATAAATCAACAAAATTACAGAAAATGTACATTCCACTTAACATAAAATGTACATCCACCTTAACAAAAATGTACATTCCACTTAACAAAAATGTACATTTCAAATTAAAACCGTTTTTTTGGCGGTATACCGTGAAATCAAAACCAAAAACCGAAACCGATACCGAAAACCGAAAAATCTCAGGCATTAATACTGAAAATATTTGGTTTATAATGGTTTCGGTTTCGGTTTGATTTGGCGGTTTGGTTTTGGCAGTATACCGGTTAAAAACCGCCAAACTTTCACCCCTAATCATCGGTAATTTGCACTTGACAAAATATCTCAATGTGAAATTGAACATAGAAGCTTCCTCCCCAATCAAAGAAGCAAAACACACGCTAGATGCCCTATTTCATTTTCTCATCACATATTGCATATCCTAGACAATATCGATTACTAATGACTTTAATTATGTATTTTCCATCATATAAATATTTTGATTTTACTACAACAAAAGAGGTAAAAAAAAATATCCTTATAATACAGAATTGTGTAGTTTAGGGGCACTCTCAATTCTCAAACCTAATACCCAATCTATAGTCCATCAAGGAAGCATAACCATCAATTGGAAGATGGTATAGCCTCACAATTAGTTACCGAAACGGTACTTAAAACTTCAAATAGGAAGATCACAAGCATGGTTTTAAATTGTGTGTTGCATATAACAGTAACGGGTTATCGCAGCTGTAATTTAATAATAATGGCAACGTTCCATGCAAATTTTTTTAAAAAAATTGTAGAATACTGCAAACTAAGAAATATTAACATAATTTACTAAAACTAAAAATTAAACTAACTATAAGCATAAAACATCATAAGTAGAGACGTAAAGTATATAGTTTTTGTCCACAATTAATGATCAACTTAAATCAAGTAACATATATGAACATTGCAGCCCCAAGAATTAAATTTTGTAAGTAAAGAGAGGAAAGATGCTAGAGTTGTAGAGCATGATTTGGCCTAGCCTAAATGATACCAATGCAAAGTTAGCACAGCAGTCAGTGACCAGGAGTCAGTGGGGTAGCGACCCTTGCAAGGGCTTGGGAGCAGAGCCCCTGAAACCTAGACGGCATACAAAACCCAGAAAAGCTCATTCAGTATGGTGCCTTGGTTTTACACCTATAAATAAAAGGTCAAGAAAGGAAGAATCAATGAAAGGAAAGTAAGATGCTCGGCTAGCCAAAAAGTAACAGCTGTTATAATTTAATAGCCGCAATGGCAATGGCAATGACCATTATAGCTGTTATCCAATACAAAAACTTTCTGCCTGTTAAATATCAGGTTTAATGGGAACGGCTGCCTAAAAAACCGCCGCATAATACAACGGCCATTATTTAAATCTGTGGTCGCGAATTCAATCTCAATTGGACCCAAATTAACCCAAAAAGATAAAAAAACTTCAAAGAGGAAATTGTAAGACAATAAACAGGGATGACAGAAACCATACCTCAATGTGCTTATATAGCTCCGGAGGAGGTAATTTGATCGCATCAAACATTTTTGGTTTCCCGCACTTCTTCACCAGTGCCTCCACCTCATTGCAAATAGCCCGTATCACATCCTAGCTTTAGTGAACAGGCAAGAATTTAGGTATCTAAATGATTTATTTGATATTCTTGAATATATTAAAAAAATATTTGAGATTGATAATATGACCAGTTAACTCTTATGAACCAAAAAATTTAATTTGCAAAAAAAGGGAAGTTGCATGCATAAAACTCTATCTACAAATGAAAGTACCAAAGATTCTTACCAAATAATAGAAAAACAATCTCTTCAAGAAAAGGTAAAAGGAAATAACAAATGGATCATATTTTTAAATCCATATTATTCTATGTTGTAACTTACTTGGTAATCTTATATCATATATCACAAAATAATGGTAAAAACAAAATACAACTGTCTGTTAATTAATAATTAACTTACTACCATACTTTCATATTAAGAAAGTAAACCATTATCATAAGAATTAACAAGAAACAAAACGACCAGTTTTTTACTATCTCTATTGTACCCAAACCAGAAATAGATTGTCTTATATAAGGAGTTATTGTACATGTACGAAGCTGTGAAGACACAACAACATACTGCATTACAGAATTACTCTAAGCAGAAGAAGCAAAATAACATTGCGTGACATGCAATCATGAAATGGAAGAAAACCAACATGCTTAAACGAAACAAACAACCTGCCCAACTTGTACTGCTTCAAGCAACTTTTCTTCTGAGAGGAAATTGCAGTAACCCTACAAAGGAGGCTCAATCGATTGTTAAATTTATTGCACAAAAGAAAAGGTTGTCAAAACTGAATGTCTTTTAGATGCATTTCAAGATAATTTTGAATCAATAACATGGTTGGATGCAAGGTGAAACTGCTTTCTGTGAATAAATATCCATTTTGTGTTCTAATCAATCAATGTGAAAGATATGCCATGATGTAAGGTTATTCTCAGAGTCTAATTCATTTTTGTTGCACTATATGACTGAGGACAAAACCAAATTCGCTACATGATAAGTAAACAGAACGAAAGCACATGCAAGAAGCATCTAGACAGAGAATTAACAAGTTAAATTTTATGTCCAAGATCATACAAACTAATATACTGCTAGTCTCTAATACTTGTTTTCCCTTTCCCATGCCAAGGCGCATACAAGTTGAAAAAGAAACCATATGGATAGAAATGACCTCCGAAGAACAAATTTTAGAAAAGGCAACAAATAAGTCATCGACATGAACCTAGGGGTGAGCAAAAACCGGATGGAACCGAAAAAACAGAGTGGGTTCGGTTCGGTTTGGGTTGATCCTTTAATAAAATCAGTTTGGTTCGATTATAATTTTTAAAAAATTCAGTTTTTGGTTCGTTTTTTTAGATAAAAAACCGAATTAACCGAAGTAATAAATAAATCAAACCAATTTGAATCGAACCAAATTTAAAATACATGTAATTTAATTGAAACAAACCGAACAGAACCAACTTTTATAGGTTTGATTCGGTTTATATGCACAAATTTGGGTTTAATCGGTTCAGTTAATTCGGTTTTTCCAAAAATTTTGGTTTGGTTTGGTTTTAAGTATAAAAAAATTGATTTATTAAAATTTAGTAAAAACCGAACAGATTGTTTGCTCACCCCTACATGAACCTTAAGCCACAAATAAATCAAGCATGGCAGAAAATTACTTCACACGATGTTATCATAGCATCAAGCTGTCAAATGAAGAACAGGATAAACCATCCTGCAAGAGTTGGTCTGAGCAACCAAGGGCCTTCATTGGTTTAGGTAATTTCTGAAAACTCAAGTTACCAGGCAAAAACACATGAGGAATTCTCCTGTGCTTTAGAGAAATTAGAAATGCCAACCAAGTTTATCCTAAAAGCAAGTCATAACATATTTACGACCAAATTTTCCATTCAGTAGCAGGTTAAACAAAAAAAAAAAGATGTGCATTTAGCTACCTGCAAATAATTAATTAGTAGATAGAATCTAGGGATGCAGGCCTAGTTAAGTTCAGCCTCTTCAGTGGAAACTAACAATTATACACTTGCTAATCTCCATGTTGGAAGCACTTGATTCATTATCAAATAACACATCATAGAAAGACAAGATTTGACGTGAAGGTCCAGTTCATTTTTCTTTTTTCATTGAAAGATCCTAGATTGATCAAATAGCACATCATAGAAACATTTAATCCAAAAGTCTAGTTCATTTACTCTCATCACTGGAGAATGTTAACCTTCTACAGATAAAGATCCTTCAATGCATCCAACCCATCCAATGTGCTTACACACCTATTGTGGACTACTGAAATTGCTATAAGAACTCCAAATCTTCCTATTAATGTTATAGTGCAAAATAACAACATCCTCTTGATAAATTACATCTTTTGTCGCAATAATATTATAATAAGAATAATATTCTAGAGAAAGAATTGAACTTCGGAAAAATATAAGGAAGAGCTGACCTCTATCATCAATATTGCACCATCGGTGCCTGCCATCAATAAATCCAGTTCTGACTCTTCCATCTCCTTGGTTGTTGGATTTACAATGAACCTATTACCAACAAGACCAACTCGAACTCCTGCAATTGCTTTTGTAGTTGGCACTTCTGAAAGAGCTCTGTGGTGTTTCAGCGTAAGAAAAAAAATACGGATCTAGAGATGTGTTGAGGGAAAAAATTAACTGTATTTATAGTAAAACTTACACTGCTATCCCTGCTGCTGTAACTGCTAAGGAATCTGGGGAATGCAAACCATCATAGCTCAAAACCTGTGACAACAAGGTGACAGCATTTGTTAACAAGTTAAAATGAAAGGCAGAATGAGAATGACACAATAAGTCCTCCAATATCATGGCACATCAAGTTTCAAAAATTTGCTCATTGAGCATTTATTAATTCAAAATGAATATAATGTCAAAACTTCAGTAGATTATGAACTCAGATCATAAAAACACATAAACCAAGATCACAAGCAACCAGCAGGCCCTTGTTTAGGCTATGGTAAATTTCAACTCTATCTACACACAGGCCATAAATGAAATTTGTTCAATATCCCAAACCAAACTCACAGGCTTCCAACAATGACAAGAGAACTTTGTAAACAAATGTGAGGGTGAGGACTGTCATCCAATGGATAATATATTGTCAATTTAAAATGAATTTGAATTCCACATGATGAATCTTCTGAGTGCAAACTATACACATTGCTTGGGGACTGTTGATTATCAAAGAATTACCCCAATCTTATTTTGGTTAGTTTATTCTCAAATTGTCAGGTCTATCATTTGGTATCCTGTAAATTTTAAATAAGGGGCGATAACTGTCATTCCTAAGATCATATATTACACCCTGAGGTCTTTCAAATTTCATAAAATGAGCTCTATTTTGAGCATAATCAACATCAAAGATAAACACATTTGAAAGAGGAAAAAAAATTAATCAAATTCTTATGTTCTCCCATTTTTATATTTAAGAGGATCATCACCTCCCAGTCTTTGATACTTGTAAAACAATCATCTGGTCCAATGGTAAAACTCTCAAGCTAAGCCTACAACAGACTTTAAACTTGAGAATTGCCATCTCAAACAAACCTGTTTACAGGTACAAATGTTTGCAGAATTCCATTAGTAGGGCCTTGCTTCAGTGGGGCCATATTGTGTGCCAGCCTCATATCTCATTCTTAAATATGATTAAATCCAAAAAATAATGTCACAGAAGTTCATAGCTGAATAAGATTTCATTACATTAATCTTAAATAACTATCATTTAGCAAACAGAGTGGCACATGTGCTTGCTTAAGTCCAAAAAAAAAAAAGATAACGTAAAAGCAAATCATATTCGATTCCATATAACTTACCCAAGAGAGTATCTGAGTCTCATGGTAGAAACCCTTAAGCATAGTTGGGCGCAAGGGCCTATCAATCAATCGACAAATGAGCACCTAGATGCAGATAAAACAGAAAAATCATGCCTATAGATAAACAGCAACAATTTCAAAGGCAACAATAGAAAATTCTAAGTAAGAAAGAGAAACATCTATTTACTTTTGCAAAGCATAAAAACTAGTTAACTTGACTTCTTTAATCTCCATTTTTTCCCACATTATACAAGTAAAATAGATGTTTAAACACTCCTTAAACTAGGGAGTGACTGGTACCTCATGATCTTTTGTCTTCCCTTCTCGTTTGAAAAATCCTCCGCTGGAGTAGTGCAAATATGGAACATTAAACACAAGCCTTCTTTAAGTAATTTGGAAAATTTTCAATAAAAAGTTAAAAACAATAGCAAGGCATACCTAGTTCGACCTGCCGCTGAAAAACGCTCTTGATAATTTACAGAAAGAGGGAAAAAATCAGAAGGCTCACTGGGAACATCATCTAAACATACAGATGTGTAGACAATCTACAAAAAATTTTTACATGTTCAATTAAATCCAAGTCCTAACAAGTAGTCAAGTCCACATATTGGGGGAGAAAGAAGATAATCTCTTCCTGAGGTTTCAAATTACAGAACAGATATAACCACACATTCAAGTCATAACTTACAGTTTCTCCATCTGTCACCATGACAGAACCACTAGCTTGTCTGCCAATATGACCTGTCTCAACCAAAATCTGGCAATACAAGAAAAAATAAATAAATTGGTAGGTATTTCACCTTCTGCTTTGCAACATTCCTCAATTGTAAATATAGAACAAATCCACAAAGAACCAGTTCTTAATCTTGAAGCCCACGATTTCGTACACAGTGAATATCAAAGCAAGGAAATACCCAACAATCCATTTCACACTTATTTCACATTAATAACACCTACACAGCTAATACATAAGGAGAGTAAATGTTTGCTTCAAGCTCAAGCAATTACTATGAAACCAAAACAAGATCAAGACATCACATTTTTTTAAGCAAATCCAACCCAAAAATAAAATTAAAACAAAACCCAATCGAAAGACTCCAAATTTAGAAAAACAAACAAAAAGCAGAACTAAACTCACATCTCTGTCTCCAAATGGGATTTTGACGGAGACAGCTTGAGAGAAAGGTTGGGGCCCATCCACCGAAACTTCGGCGTCTCCCAAAGCTCGTGCACTGAACCTCCCGCTTCTTTGATTCTTACTATCATTACGTAGAAGCAGAGAAGGAGAGCATAAAAGAGGTTTTCTTGAGGCAATAAAGCGAGGGAAATTTGGGGAGAGAAAAAGCTTGAAGCGAGTAGTGGAGGCGAGTGGGTGATACGGCATAATATGAAGGGCGCGGGAGCCACTGCTAGGGTTTGCTAGCATTTTTGCGCTCTGTTTCAGTAGCCAGTGGGCAGTAGCTTCGTTGCAGAGAGATTCAAAAAACGACAGGAACTTTATCCGTTTTTTAGAAGGCGCGGGGAGACGATTTATTTCAGGTTTGGTTTCTGGTTTGTTGTCGTCCGGTTATGGGCCTGGGCTTTTGCTGAACGTGCAGGCCTGCCTTGTTGGGGTTTTAAACAATTTGAAACAGCCGAATTTGAAGTGCGAAATGCCAGGCAAAGATTATTAGAAATTTTAACACGCACTAAATTCACCACGTAAAATGCTAAATTAGACAATTAGGAAAAATTATTTATATAATTGTTTACTTGATTAACGATATTTCATAATTTTTTATAATTCTATATCAAAATATATTATATAAACCTCTTTTGATTAGATAATTCATCATCCTATGTAATGAATTTGTTTCACAAAAAAATATTTTCAATTATATGTAGAGACCAGAGGATTACAACTCTAATAATTTTTTAAAATTTTATATATTTAAAATTATTTATTTGTTATCTTTAATAGGTAAATTTTTTATATTTTTTAGACTCTGTTATATTTTATGAAAATTATTTTTTTACACTTTTATAATATTTGAAACGGCAACGCCTTTTTTTGCTGAAATTAAAACTCAACTATTTTAAAAATAATAATTTTATTTTTTTTTCAAATGATAGAGTTATATTTTGGAGCTTTAACAAAATTATTAAACACCTTAAAGTTTTTGGTTTTATTCTTGTTTTCATGATAATAAATATTCGTTATAGGTCCCTAACTAAAGTTTTTTCAAGTTATATATCATCAAAGACTAAATGGAAGCTTTGCAAGTCCCTTAAGCTATGTGAGATCATTTTAAAACCTTATCAAGAACCCTAAAACCTTTAGCAATAATCATCTCTCAAGCTTGAAGATCTTAAAGAAGGTTCAAAAAGGTTTTACATTTAAATTGAAGTGGTGAAATTTCATCCACGATCATGAATACTGAACCATGATCATAGCTGAAGGATTCATAACCATAGAAAAGGAAGCCATGCTCATAAGAAATTTAAATTTTTTTAAATCGGAATGAAGTATAAAAAGCTTCAATCATGAGATTAAAGCAGCCATAATCAGGTGAGACTTGACTCCATCGCCACAAAGAAAATGACATTTTTCATTTATCAGGTCTATAAATTTATTTTTTTATTTAATTTTCTTATTTATTTAATGTGATTGAAAGGAAATATTAATTTATATGTTGAATTTGACTAATTATTTCAGCAGAGCCATTTGAATGTTTACTGAATACATTAAATGCATCCGTAATTGTTTCTTTTCACCTATGTTGTAATTCGCAGGTATTTGACGTCTGACAAATAAATCCTCCTACTAATTTTGATGATTTTTTATGATGCCATTTAATTTTAATCTTTATTCTCATAAGCAAAATACTTTGCACAACCTTCAATAATGTGACTTTATCAATGACTACCTATACAACAATATCCAAAAGCAGTGTGAGTCTCTAATTTTGAATCACTATCTGCATATACTAGCTGTCGGATGGAGCTCTGAAAACATCTGCATTATACATATTGAATAATGATTTTAGTAAAAGAAATGTAAATTTTATTATTTCTTTACTTGCTTAGTAAATTCATGTATTATACAAAGTTAAACGCTTTGTCTATAATGATAATTAGAAAGAAACTTTTACTTAAAATAGTCATCAAGTATATGAATATTATTAATTTTTATAGTAATATATTTAAAAATTATCATTTTTTTTAATTTTCATATGACAAAAAAGTAATAGTTTTGATGGTAAATAAATGTGAGGTTATCCAAAAGTGAGTAATAGAATTTTAATTTGGTCAACAATAATTTTTTTATCCTATTTTTGTAGTTAAAAAAACAATTAAATTGTGCATTATAAATCTACAAGTTCGATTAATTTGAATTCGAGTTAGCCAAAATTCATTTGATGCTAGTTTTCTTTATTTACAATACTCAAACTCAGTATCTTAGTTAAATGAAACAAACTTCTTGATCCAACTAAATATTAGTTTTTTATTAATTTATTTTAGATGTCTTTTACATTATGTGATGGTGGAATATGATATTAGTTCATTTTGTATTTGTCTTTTACATTATAAATTCAACATCATTCATCTTAATTTTTAAATATACTACATGTAACAATAAAAAAAAAGTGAGAAAAACAAGTTGATGTTAATATTTTAATTTATTTTTATAAAAACATATGAACAAATTTTGAGGAACTAGTGATTAATATGTGTTATTTTATATATAAATTAACACACACATATATATAGGATTAACTAACACTATAGATTAAAATATTTGTACTAAATAAGATTCAATATAAGCAATTTTATGAAAACTAATACTAAAAATTATGAATTCGTCAACCAAAAGAGTAATTAGAAACAACAGCTTTGTTGCCCTAAAATATTTATACTGAATAAGATTTAAAATAAGCAATTTTATGGTTTAACTAAGCTTAAGATTAAAATTAATACTAAAAATTATGAATTCATGAACCAAAAGGAAAATTAGAAATAACAGTTTTTTTGCAGTTTCTCCACCATTTAACACATTAATATTAGAGTATCTTAAATGAAAAAATAACTAATATTTGATATTTATTTTAGGATGTATGTGCTATTCGACAAAATTTGCTAGAAATACCAAAAAATAATACCTGGATATTAACTATTATACTTGGTAAGCAAAATAATTGTGTGTATCATATATGGGCAAATATTTGATCGATTTTATGAGCATTTGTTTAAAACTCATAGAGAAAGTATAACAAAAATGTAATTTTAGCTTTATAATATGTATTTTTATTTTTATAATTAACTACTTAATTTGTTGATTTATTTTTATACAATATATCAATATATTAAATAAAATATGATTTTATGTTAGTATATATAAATGGATAGATGAATAAATGTATTTTAAAAAAATATATCTAAAAAAGATCCAAAAAAAGTATTTGGATATGTCTAGTATGGCTCAACCCAAATCAAAAAGGATACTAAATTGAATTTTTTTCTCTTTAATCAAATCGGTTCGAATTTTGAAATTCGCCTCAAATTTGATTCAGAACCATATTAAATTCAAATACAACTTTATCAATTATTTTCTTTTTTTTTTCTCTTTAAAAATTTTAAATTTATCTATTTTATTTATAAATGTATTCAAAGGATTGACACTTGAATATTTTTCTTCTATTTTGGGTAGAATTTCAAAGAAATATTTTTCTTCCACAAAAATATCAATAAGAACATCCGGTTTCCATTCAGCCCATTATAAAAGAAGCTGAAGCTGAAGCTGAAGTACCACGCAAATTATACGGTGGACTCTGCACCATGAAATTTGGTGGTTCAAATGTTCAAAATGCAAAAATTTTTTGCGTTTTTATTATTTTGTCCATATGTGTGGTATTTTTTTTATTTTGTTTCTTTTTTTTTAATAAATGAGATTTTATTTCTATAAAAGTCAATTTAAATATGTATAATTTATTTAAGCTAATGAATATTTATTTTATGCCGTATATAATATCAAAATATAGATTAAAATTGTAAAAAAATCATATAATGATAAGAAAGATATAATTGTACTAAAAATTTCAATTAAAAATAAATAAATATAATAATTTATCATTAATTATAATATATTATATATTTAGTATACAAATTATATAGTATTTAATCAATTTTAATATTACAAAAAAGGTTGACAATGCCAAAATATTTGACTATATGTCATCAAACTGTATATTCATTGTTTCATAAGTAAATATTCATTAATTATTTACTTAATATTTATCATTTGTAGTATTTTATATTCATCATTTTATTGAATAATCAGATGTAATCTTTTATTTTTATCATTCTATTTATGCTCACTGATAATTACAAAAAATGTTCATTATTTATATAGACAATATTCATCTTCTATAGTATTTATGTTTATTATTTTTTCAAGTAATATTGTGCATGATTTAATTTATTCATTGGAAACATATAATTAGGGGTGAACAAATTACC
>CATIWR010444408.1:0-10713 GCA_949677035.1 Omphalea diandra | reverse complement strand
TATTATATCTCTCTCTCTCTCTCACTATATCTATATATATATATATATATATATATATATATATATATATATATATATATATATATATATATATATATATACACACACTCTTGAAAACAATTTTTAATTATTCATGAAAATATAATAAATATCGTCTCAAACTAATTCAATAATTATTTATAAAAGTTACAAATTTAAACTTTTTTAAATCAATTTTTAACTTATAAAATATATCAAAAGCATTTATTATTAATTAGTAAAAATGTTTTTTTAAAAAATTCTTTTGCCAAAAAATTGCTATTATAACAATAATACACACGCCTATAATTTGTCATTTGTCATATCAAAATATATAACTATGACAATAAAATATAAGTAAATATAATATTGTCCTATGAAATTGATAAATATCTTAAAAATTAGGAAAATGATTGACATTAGCCATAGTGATCCATTATATAATTTATTTGAATTGTGTGTTTAGTAAAGTTAAAAATAATCACATAAATTAAATAAACAAAACAATATAATTCTTTACTCTTACTCTAATTTTTTAGTTTAAAGTTTTCAAAAGAAATTTCTAAAAATGCAATTACATATATCAGTATAATAACCTGCATTTCATCTTAGAGCAAAGTGATAGGTCATAGTTATATCATAACTATGTAACTCTTTATATATTTTTTTCAACAAGAAAGGTATGAATATCATTAGGATTGAGAATTATGCACATTTACAGAGATTAGTTGTTCTAAAGACTATGTAATACACAAGTGCCAAGTTAGGTCATACAACAAGGACTCATTTTAGAGACCTTATTTGCTACTTGGTTACAAATCCTAGGGATAAAAGCAAAGTTACAAAGCATGAACATTACAACCAATTTGCTAATATCATCAATCATAGCCTTGATATTTTAAAGAATTTGATCTTTTAAAGAATATCTTGATTATGGTTGTTGACACAATCATTCACCACTAAGAAGTCAAATTCCTAAAAAACCTTTTTCAACTTGATGAAGCTTACAAACCAGACTGCATCCTTTAAAGCATAGGCTTCTCTATGCAAAGGCGATTAGTAATGATAACGTTTGACTCCCCATTAACCAAAAAGCATTAAAAGCTGCCGAAGATTTACCAAAGTGAAAGTTGGAAGAGGCATTAGAGTTCAACTTAAAAACACCATTATTAGGGTGATGCCAATGAGTTTGACTTTGTTGCCTAATGTGATGACCGATGGTTTTATCATCATTAATCCTAGAATTGTTGGATTGAAAACAGTCTTTATAGAAAAAGGCTCGTAACAAAGTTTGTTGAGGATCTACAAGGCAATTAGAGAAGATTTTCTCATTATGAGTTATCCAAATGGCCCACGTTATATGTGTTATTAACTCAACACTTTAAGGGATAGCTTGGACAACCAATGACCGCCATTCACTAAAAGAATAGATATTAAAATAATAGCCAAATTGGAGAGGAACCAAGTGGCTTTAGCATGGTTGCAATTAACCAGTATGTGGGAGATAGTTTTGGAATTAGCACCACAAATGGAGCACAGATTAGAGGAACTATGTTTCCTGCAAAATAAATTATCATTAACAACTAAAAAATTATTATAACAGTTTCGTAGAAAAAATTTCAACTTAAGAGGAATTTGTAGTTGCTAAATACTCTTCCAATAACCCTTATTAGAAAAGGATGGATTAGAGTTATGATTATTCTAGGCATGGTTATTAAGGATCTAATACCTTTTTTTTAACCAAATAATCTTTAATATTATTGGGATGTCATACAACCTCATCTTTTATAGTATTATCTCCCACTCTAATATTTAGAATTCGGCCTCTATCTATAAAATTAAACAATTGGTTTAACACATCCAAGCTCTATGACTTGTGTCATTATCAATTAAATTTGAGACCAAAAAAACATCACAGTTCACAAGTGTGATGGAGGAGACTCTAAAGCATAGGCTTATGAGATCCATTTATCATCCCAAATTCATATGGAACACCCATTGCCCATATTCCAGTGGCAATCCCTAAGCAATAGCTTTTCTACCTTATACAATACTACACCAATTCCATGAAAGAGTTCTACCCTTTTTTTATTATTAAAAATCTAGTAGATAAATAGTAAATCCCTTTTGATACTTGAGCCATAAAGCTGTTAGGGTCATAAATCAAACTCCAACCAGTTTTGGCCAAAAAGGCATCATTGAAAATTTGTAGATTCTTGAAACTAAGCCTTTCCTTGCATTTAGGAATGCATAATTCTAACCACTTATATCATTGAAGAGAGCCTTTCTGATTTGATTTAGCCCACCAAAATTTTGCCATGATATATAATATAAGATGGCATATTGAAAATATACATGAAGTAAATGGGAATAATCTTGGTTATGGCTTTGATTAGAACCTCCTAACCTGCACTTGACAATAACTTGCCTTTCAAAGAACTTAATTTTGACTAAAGTATGTCCATAATAAATTACAGAGTTTACATCTTCAATTTGCCTTAATTAGATGGGTCCCTCAAATATTTATTAAAAGATATGGATTCCTACATCTTTAAGATATTTAGAATAGCCATCTTATAGTTGTTGCTCAGGTTTAGCGAGATCATAACTTTAGATTTCCTTAGATTAATTTTTTGGCTTGAGGACTTTGAATAGGCAACCCAAATTAAGGTTGCCAAGATTAAGATCAAGTTATGAGCTTTACTAGTAAATGCTTTTCCAAAGATGAGTGTGTCGCTCATGAAAAGAATATGGGAGAGGGTCTGACAATAAGGTTTGATTTTCATACCTTGAATAAGGCCCAATTTGACGCCTTTTCTAGTATTTTAAACAAGGTTTCTAAAGCCAAGATAAAGAGGTAAAGGGATAGGGGGTTGATAGCATGACAATACTCATGTGCAATAAAAATGTTATCTTAAATGTGGTGGTTAAAAACAAAAGCTCCCTATACAAGTGATATTATTGAATGCAATAAAGATGTCAAATGATAAGCAAGGATTTTGGATACTACCTTTGACAAAAAGTTGGTGCAGCTAATGGGTCTATAATTTGATAGCTTTTCTAAAGTCTTGATCTTGGGGATCAAAACCAATCTAGGCCTGTTGAATTTCCTATGAAGTGTTCCATTAGCAAAAAAAAAAAAAAAGAAATTAGAACCATTGCAAAGACGTCACCTTTCACTGTATCCTAGTATCTTTGATAAAAATAACCTATAAAGTTGTCTAGGGCCAAGAGATTTATGGGGGCCTAGGTGAAATACAACCTTGGTGATCTCCTCTTCTAAAATAAAAAGACAAAGTTTTAAGTTCATCTCAGAATCATCTTAGGAATAAAATCATATACATATCAAGACAAACCTCTTTTTTTTTTTTTTTAATCAAAGAGCCTTATATAGTAAGAAACTATAGCTCTTAAAATGTTTTTGTTACCTTCGACACAATGTCTATCCTCCAGTAATAGGTAATTCATATTATTGTTAGAATGTTTCATTATAATTAACATGTGAAAAAATTGTGTACTAAGATCCTCATACCTAATCCATTCAAAGCAAGATTTTTTACCCTAAAAAAGTTATTCATGCTTATATAACTAATTAAGATGTAGAAAAAAATGGTCCTCTCTTTCTCTTGCTCTCCTTCATCATAGGACTATAATGGATGGCATTAATATCTCTTTTAGCCTTCACAATTTTTTGCTTCATATTACTAATAGTATTTCTGCTCCAAGTCTTAAGAGACTTTCTACACTCATTTAATTTTCTTGTAATTCTAAAATGATTGTCCTTATGATGAATTGTGACCTAAGCTTTTCTTAATGACTTCCTTACACTCTGCCCACTCAGTCCATCTAGTTTGAAATAAAAATTATTTATAAAAGGTTGGGATGGGACAATATAAGCTTACTAGCAGTGGTCTATGGTCTTAGCCAAATAGATCTCCATGCTATAAATATGCATAAGGGAACATCTCCTTCCATTCTAGATTAACCAAGCCCCTATCTAATCTAGCTAGAATATTATTGCTACCCTTTCATTAATTAGTCAAAGAAAATATGTTGCTAGAGAATCACAAATCCATAAGGCCACTATCATCCATAAATTTATTAAACATTTCAACTTCCCTACAAGAGCCCTTGCACTCGCCAGTCTTCTTATCAAAATTTGCATAATTGTTAAAGTCCTTGATTCAAATGCATGGTGAGTCATCTTTCAATTTCAACCTAGCAATTTTAGTTAAGACAGCTTCCTTGTGACTACATTGAAAAGCACTAGACACCTCTGTCAAGTGTCATTTCCTATCATCATCAATCATGACATCTATAACATGATATGAGAAACCTAACACTTTAATTTTCACATCAGTAAGCCACGATATAGCAAGACCCTCTGATCCTACCTCTTGGATTGACATAAACTAAATTGTCATAACTCAATTTATTATGCTTTCTTTTCATATAATTGCTCTATTATTTTATTTTTATAAGAAAAATAATAAAGGGGAAATTAGCAAAAATGAGCTCATTAAGAGCTCAAATTACTTTAGGTTGCCTAAGCCCTTAATAGTTTCATACTAAGATCCTCATGGTTGAGTTGGTGGTTTTAAGCCAACCATTAAGGTTTCATTAGCATTTTCATATTCAGTTGAAGGAGAAATAACGTTGAATTCTATCAAAGAGTAGAGCCATTGTCTAAAATGGAGCCTTTGATATCCTTACCAAAAATAGATTAGGAATTAATTAGGCTTAAAAGACCATCAAAATGTTAGGATTTAATTGGGCTTGAGTGAGAAGCTATAGAGGCAAAACTTTAATGGGTATTAGGTGAGTTCCTAGTTAAGGACTTCATCTTAAATTTTCTAATTTATTTAGTGGGTTGAGGTTTAGGAGTGGTAGAGTGGTCTATTTAGGTTGGGTTTAGGCTAAATTTGAAGTTGGGAAGGGTCAGGTTGTTATTGGGGTTGGCAGGAGTCTTAAGAATTTTGAGTTTGTTTTTTATTAGGTCCTAGGCTTGGAGTTCTATAAGCACATTATTCTCTACACCAATTAATTCCTTTCTCTTCAAACGAGCTAAATCCTTGCCTCCTTTCCCTTCTTCCTTATTGTCAAGTTTTATATTACCAATCTAGGGTGAGTCCAATTTCTCTAGCAGATCAAAAGCTTTATTAGATATTAGTTGGAAAGCCATATCTTATGTCATCTCATCTTTACTGCTACCTCTACAACAACATTAATAAGAATCGACTCCATTAATTATGAGCTTTCAACTATCCCTACTCGTTTGATAGGAGAGGAACCCCAACATCATCCCTTCAATTATCAATAACTTCAAATGCCCTTAACTATCATGGGAACGAGATTGGCCATTATGTTCAAATTTGAAGTGGGAGTGCACCTCCGCCCTCATCCATGGTCCATACCACTTTCGATTTGCGTTCAATTCTTCATATTTTTCCATACTATTATAAATCGGGTAGCTTTTGTATTGTGAATCAATATACCACACTTTCGACAAAATAGAGGTTGATGCTCATATAAGAAATAGACCCATTTTTCCTTTCCATCCCTTTTATTTGTAAAGCCTAAAGGAAGTGGTTTGTTAACATCAACCCAAACTCTCATCCTCATTATGAACTCCATTGAACAACATTATCAAAGGTAGAATCAACCTCTATAAGCCCTTTAAAAACTGAATTCCTAATAGTCGTAGTAATTTTCCTAGTCATCTGATCCAATGGGATGCATAATGCTTGGATCCAAAACTTTTCTTTTGAAAATTCTACATCTTTGACTAAAATGCCTGGTTGTCATTCCTTTAATACCATAAGGTTCCTCTGTATGTTTCATGGAACTCTTTTCACTACCTTTTTTTCGTCGTGCTCTAAGGAAAAGTGGAACAAAAAGGTATTAGGGAGGCTGAGCTTATTCACTTGAAATCCATTCTAAAGGCTCTAAACACTTGAAAGAATATTCCTTAAGAGGCATGTTCCATAAATCTTCTCTACAACCACTATGCCAACCAATATAAGCTAAGGGCATTTTGGGCTTTTTAAATGTCTTTATCCAGCTCCAACATACACATAGATCGATCCAAAAGCTCTACCTCTTCTTGAGAGATTGACTTTTATTTGTTAGAACTAGATTTTATAAGAGAGTAAATGAAAGGGAGTAAATGAAGGCTGAGACAAAAAGGATTGAATAAACATAAGGAGAGGTAGATGAGGATAGTAAATGAAAATAGCTCTAGGTGGTTCAAGATATGTAGACAAAAAAGAGGTACAAAAATTGTTGAGAAAGATCAACTAGGGGGGTGGGATGATGGGGGAGGATATACAAAAAAAGAGGTACAAAAATTGTTGAGAAAGCAAGATTGACAATATGCCGTAGCATGGAGGAGAAGAGGGGGCACGATGGTTGGAGGCATTATGAGACTAGTGAAAAGGAGGTTTAAACAACCTAGACACTTTTTCTTAAGGGGTCTGATTTAGAGCACTTAGGAACACTAATGCAATTTTTGTTTCTCTACATATTTTAAGGATAAGGTTTAATGGTGCAAGCTACGACATCAATAGGGTCGTTGTTTGCACTATATTTGATAAATTTTTTGTTATTTTCATGATTACAACATTTAAGCAATAAAAAATACATTTTAAAATTAATATTAATACTGAATTTATGTACCTCAGAAATAAATACCATGCTATTATAATTAATATCTAATATTGAATTTATGTACCTCAAAAATAAATACAATGCTATTATAATTAATATCTAATATTGAATTTATGTACCTCAAAAATAAATACTATGCTATTATCATTAGAACTGTATTTGGTCGTTTTAATTTATGTTATACAATTATAGAAGTGAACAAAATAAACATAAAAAGTAATTTAAAAATTAAAAAAATGTGAAATAATAAAATTACATAATTTAAAAATAAATTTCAAACAAGTATTTTTGAGGTGACACAGTTTAAGTTTCACCCTTTGGTCACTTATCATTATCCATATTTTAATGAATTTCTATATGCGTGTTTACTAACATTAACATAGATCACTTATTCATTTAATTTTCCTAAAACTAAAGCTTGATTGGCACTTTCGTTATTATTGTAATGTGTTCTGGGGAGAATATAATGAAAAATTCTTGCCTATATGATTGAGTTTCTTAATTAATTATTCTTATTTTAGGGAGAGAGAGCGTATCTAGCCTCACCCACTTCTAGCCAATCAAAATCCTCTGTTGTATTACCTTTCCTTACCTCTGCATTTCCCCCTTCACAAATTCCTTATCTCCCATCCGTTCCCGCATCTCCTTCCTATCAAAATCTACCACTCACTCACATTCCTCTCTACTTCTCCTCAATGACCTCCTAAGCTCTCCACGTTCCTATCTCTCAAATGGCCACTAATTCTCTTCAATCTCTCCATCACCACCATCACCACAACCTCAAGCTTCAACCTCCGGATTCCACCCCCATTTCCTCTCTTTTCCTCAAACCCACCACCACAACCACTAACACTTCTCTCTTCCTCTCCATATCATCACCCTCCTCCACCACCACTTTCTCTGTCTCCCCCACCACTTCCACTACACCCTCAACTTCCCAACCCTTTGCCCTTGACCTCCTCCACCAACACCTCTCCACCCAAAACTTCCGCCAAGCAGATGAAGAAACCCGTCGCCTCATCATAATTCTTGCAGGTGAAGCTGCCCAAAAGCGTGGCTATGTCTTCTTCTCTGAGGTCCAGTTCATCTCAGAGGCTGACCTTAAAGCCATTGATGAACTATGGAAAAAATATAGCAACAAGAAGTTTGGATACAGTGTTCAAAAGAGAATATGGCAGAAAAAGGCTAACAAAGACTTCACCAAGTTTTTCCTTAAAGTTGGTTGGATGAAAAAGCTCGATACAGAAGTTGAGCAATACAACTATAGATCTTTCCCTAATGAGTTCATATGGGAACTTAAAGATGACACACCTGAAGGCCACTTGCCATTGACAAATGCACTAAGAGGAACGCAGCTTCTTACTAGCATCCTTAATCATCCTGCATTTGAGGTTGATGAGGAAGAAGCAACAGAAGAAGAAGGTAAGGCTGTTGATGGAGGTAATGAAAATGGAGGATTACTTAAAGGGTTGACGGAGAACTCAAATCCATTGAGCAAGAATTTGTTTAAACCAGATTATAGCTTTTGATGCAGATGAGAAAAAAAAAAAAAAAAATTCAGTGCAGAACAAAACATGGAATTTGGATTCTAATATCTGCAGTGAAAGTTGTTGATTGTTGTATTTCTTTTTATTTTCAATATTTTCTTTCTCTTTCTTTGGCCTTTAATCTTTTGTTGAGAGGAAAATTCAGTATAATTAATCTTTTGAAATATTAAAGTTATCAAATAATTGAATGATTAAGGGAGAAACTAAACTATTAAATATCTTTGTCTGAGCACATAATGAGAACGAGGACAAGGCAAAGCCTGCTTTTTTTGTACGTTTGCCTGACTGATTTGCTTGCAGTTGAAATTTAAATTCTTGTGGGCTTATTCCTTTGGAGTGAAGTGCTTCTATACTGTTACTATTTTTTTACCCTTTAATTAAATGCCTTATTTATCTATTCATCATTTTTTTTTTTAACATGGATTACAGGAGGGCACACGAGTTTGAACCGCTTTTTTCAAAATTGGACAAATGATGGAACTGATCAAACAGCCAGTTTTCTATTTGGCTGATTCAATCGGGTGGATTTAATATTGTAATTTTTAAAAAATTTTTTGAAAAAATATATAAATAATACTTAAAATATTTTTAAATCACAAAAATATTAATACGTAATTTAAACTATTTTGAAAATTCAAATTTTGAATAAAAGTGTAATTTTAAAAAATTTTAAACTTTTTATCAAACCATATAGTTTTAAATTATACTAATTTAATCTAATTTTCAGTTTTATCTAATTTTTTATTTTAATTGATCTTATTATTTTATTCGATTTTTTAGATAATCAATTATAAATACTGAACTAAACTAAACTAATAATTAATTTCTAATTTTATCTATTTGATTAATCAATCTCGTCCAATTCTAAATACACTAGTTTGAAGTCAGAACTATTTTATAGTATTAATTATTTTTCATACCAACTTACAACATCTTATGCGCACTAATGTTAGTATACATTAGGCATTTAAGAAAACACATCAATTACAAATTTTTATTATATTAAAAGCAAAATTTTCACATATTAGAACATCACCGCATACGTCGATATACCCAGGCCCAGTGATAAAATAAACCCACTCAAATTCAAATTCCCACCGCATACGTATTTATACTCCGGCCCAGTGATAAAATGAACCTACTCAAATTCAAATTCTTACTGTGCTCAACATAATATCACTCACATTCATTGATACGTCCTTCGATAATGTAAACATGTCACCTGAACGTAGACTCGTTGGGGGAAAAAAAAAAATTTAAGATCCTACACTAGAGTTAAGAAATAAAGAAGAAAGAAAGATTAACTTCTTCCAAGTAAGGCCGAAAATGGGTGCTTTGGCCATAGGTGGACTCACCCCTAGTACGTAGGCTACAGATTGAAAACGAAAGGTAATTTGAAAAACCTACGGTCATGGTGCTTACACATATTTCCCTTTTTTTTTTTAAACCAAAAACCTTATTCGTTAATTTATTTATTAAATTTATTTTTGTGGTCACGACAAATCTATAGTCTCTCCACTAATTTGTGGTCTCAAGCCCCTTTCACTTTCATTTATTTATTTATTTATTTTAATTTTATGAAAAGAAAAATCTAGAGGTTTTTTGTGTTTTTAACCAAAAACTTTATTCGTGTAATTTATTTTTTAGATTAACTTTATTCGTGTAATTTATTTTTTAGATTTATTTTTGTTGTCACGGCAAATCTATAGTCTCCACTAATTTGTGGTCTCAAAACCCTTTAACTTTCATTTATTTATTTTAATTTTACGAAAAGAAAAATTAAATTATATATTTTAAAAATTTGACAGAATTGAGTCAATCAATAATATTCAAAACCGAACCACGCACTAATTCAATTAGATCGGTACCATTTTTCCAAATTGTTTGTTTATTTTTTAAGTATATATATATATTATTTTTTAAATTATTTAATTATATTTTCATTATTTTTCATTTTTAAAATAATTAAAACAAACCCATCCAACTAAAAATTAGTTAGTAAACTTACTTTAAAGCCATCTTTCTTCTCCTTGTTTTCAGTCCATGACTAAGTCGTACAACATGACTAAGTCGTACAAACTTTCTCCGATTCATGCAAACTTAGGCTCATAATCTTCAACTTGTGCACACTACTATTACAAAATCATAATCCATTATTTCTTAATTTTTGCTATCGTACGAAATTTTTTGGGGTTTACATAAAAAAAGTACCTTGCTAGTAAAGGTTAGCGAACCATAAATAAATTACCACCATGCTTCACGTGCTGTCCTGACAAAATTTTCCGGCAAAGGATTGAGGTTGCCGATATTATGTAATATGGACTGTGAAGATAGTTATGCTTCAATCCTTTGTTTTTCCCCGCGTAGGCAAAATAAAATCAGAACCATTTTCCAGTACTTGTTTAGGACCTCAAGCATTTATCATCCCACGAGACGAAATCAAACGATCACAATTGGACTCACCCATCTCTCCTATCCACGT